>CABHPP010131603.1:0-39735 GCA_902168425.1 Peromyscus attwateri | reverse complement strand
CCCCAGAAAGTCGCAGACTCTAATCTCATAGGACAATAACAAAGTACTGCCAATGAATCATGGATTAGGGAGTAGCTCTATTTAGGGAATTAGGTCTTTATCTGTGACTTTTTTTTTAAACGTTTGTGTTTTGCTTGCATGAATGTAAGTGTAGCGTGTGAGTGCTGATGCCCGTGAAGGCCAGAAGAGGGCACCAGATGTCTGGAACTGGAGTTAAGTGTTGTAAACCACCATGTGGGTGCTGGGAACCCAGCCTACATCCTCAGAGAACAACCAGCACTCTTAAACACTGGCCCATCTCTCCAGCCCCCACCAGGTGGCATTTTGATTAGGAATTAGGATTGTCAGGAGAGCAAGACTTCAGAATGAGATCACATTCTCCAGTGACTGAAGAAAGACTGTAGTAGAAGACCAACATGGTAGAATACGCCCCTCAGCACGTTAAGGAATTTGAACTTTCTAGTACAGGAAATGTGAATCTATGGAACTTGAGGACACAAACAACTTCAATACTGACCAATAATTGGCTGTACATTAAGTACTGCCATGGTCACATCTGAATTTCAGAAAGCCGATGACAGAAAGGCCGTGGTTCCATTAGCAGGTACAGTCCATCTGCCAGACAGGCC
Source organism: Peromyscus attwateri (assembly GCA_902168425.1). Lineage (NCBI taxonomy): Eukaryota > Metazoa > Chordata > Mammalia > Rodentia > Cricetidae > Peromyscus > Peromyscus attwateri. The sequence goes on along the minus strand of CABHPP010131603.1, from coordinate 39,106 downwards.
GAAGGACTTTATCCTCTTGTCCTGCTTTCCTTTGGCTCTGGGACCAACATTATTGTGGTTTTAGCTAATATGGTAGAGTATGCCTTTAATCCCAGCACTGGGGAGGCAGAGGCAAGTGTATTTCTTCCAGTTCAAGGCCAGCCTGGTCTACACAGGAGTTTCCAGGACAGCCAGAGATACACAGTGAGATGCTGTCTCAAGAAGTCTTGCAGTTGTGTGGCAGGCCCTTCCACAGGTGTATGATCACACGCCATTCAATGAATCAAACAAAGACAACTCCTAGGGTGATGGAAAACCTACAGTTCACATGGGTGCTAAAATGTGCTCAAGGCTGTTGCTTCTGTATTTTTTGTTTCTTTTGGGTTTTCGAGACAGGGTTTCTTTGTGTAGTCCTGGCTGTCCTGGAACTCGCTCTGTAGACCAGGCTGACCTCAAACTCAGAGATCGCCCACTTCTGTCTCCTGAGGACTGGGACTAAAGGTGCACGCCACAACCGCCTGGCTCTTTATCTTTTGTTTTCAAGTAGATTCCAAGTGTGAAAGGGGCCAATAAATCGGGCAAATTCAGGCAAGCACTTCACTGATGTTTCAAATCTCCCAAAGCAGCAGCAGAGTTCATTAGCAAGCACAAGGTAAAGAGGTTGGAAGGGGAGACCAGGAGCTGCTCTTATCCTGTCCTCCAACATGTCTGCTGAAGGCAGCACCAGCCACAAAGTCTCCTGAAGCCATTTGAGACAGTCCATTTTTAATATTTTCTTAAAAAAATACAAAGGAAATTAACTCTGTAGGCCAACACAATTAGGGGAATGAGGGAAAAGTGGAATTCCAGAGCAAAGGGAAAATAAAACGCAACCCAATTTAGGCTATCATATTCCCATACTTGCTGCACCAATAATGCAAGGATTTCACCCTATGACACAGAGGAGCCTTCAAGGGCAACTTGGAAATGTTGGCAGAGGCACAGGAACTAACAAAAGAGTCTCAGTTGTCCTTGGTTATTCTGTCCCAGGATGAATACAACCCACTCTACAGACAGGTTGGGAAAATGTAGCGGAAGAGAACTGAATGCAGCACACGCAGCAGCAGTAAGCACTCCTTAGCAGAAGTGTGCCCTTCAGACAACAGGGCAGTGACGGGAACCTCAGCTACCAGGCTGCAGCCACCCACCCAGCCCCGAATAAACAGTATGGAAGTGTAGTCATGTAGTAGCACTTGAGTCACCACAAAGCTGCTCTTTCACCCAGTCAAAGACCAACACTGCCACGGCTACACCAGCCTGGCAGGGACTAAGATGGTTGTAAAGTCACAGGTACTTCTGTTTGCCACAGGTAGATTGAACTCTGCACATTTACAGCATCTCGTATTCTAACTCCCCCCGCCACACACTGTTAATCTCTCAGTCTCCAGTGCCAAGATGGTACATTAGAAAGACCCTGGGTCCAGTATGTCCTCTCCAGCCTTCCAGTTTACACTTCAGTGATCTTCTGGGTTCACTCACATTCCATTCAGTTCATGACACTTTTCAAATCTCTACACCAACCATGTCCCCCTAAGTGAGAATAGCATCAATCTCTCCTCTTGGCCTCTCAAATTTTAACAGTGATCTCTTGATTTCCTCCAGAAAGGGAACTGTGGTGGCCGGAGCTACCTTTGTATTTAGAAAGATATTTTTGCTTCTGGGGTGGGGGGGGGGGATGACTTTCATTTTACCAAGCTTATGTAGTTGATATCCTTCCAATCACCTAGGATGGACAATGCCCACACCTAGCAGGCCATACTCACCTTAATTCTCTGCAATATATGAAGCACATACATACATACACACACACACACACACACACACACACACATCCATTCATTCTCCCAAGCACTTGATAAGTTAGGAACAGGAAGAAAATGCTCCTCAGGTTTCCCACATCCAAAGGTGCACTCTTCCCTTGAGTACCTGTCGTTACCCACCCTTCTGAGCAACATTACCACTGCGAAGGAGAGTGTGTTCAAACAAGTACAATCGTCACAGCACTGGTGCCTGTAATCCCCGTGCACACAGTGAGATAGAAACATTCCGGAAAGGATCCTTGATTCTCCCACAAACTATTCCTTGGAGTACTCATTGGCTCCAGCTGGTGTTCAATAAGTTACTTTTCTCGAAGCACGCACACCCCAGCATCGCAACGCTGGGTTCCCATGGAGGCCACTACTTCCCAGCTGTCGATGATAGGGTCGTAACACTCAATGCTACTCAGCAGAGAATTCCCATCGTATCTAAGTGGGAAAAAAACAAAAGAAAGAAAGAGGTCGTCATTCCTTTACATACCAGTCCTGCATTTAAAGTAGTCCTGTCCCTGGAGCTGGTAGTACAGCTCAGCAAGGGGGCACCTGCTACCATATGCCAGGTTCAAGGCCCAGCACCCGGGGGAGGAGTGAAAACGGTCCCAGCAGTTGTTCCCCCCAACACACTGTGCCTCTTCCCAAAGCGGAGACTGGATCACATGGATTCTCGCCTTGGATACATGATTCTACCCCACTTTCCAAAGTCTCACCCTGCAATTGCATAGAGCCTCCCCCGAAGCACTGTGGCCCCTACATAGCACCGTGGAGTGGTCATGCTCGTGACGGTTGTCCAGGAATCAGTGCGAATGTTGTAAGCTTCAACAGAAGAGAGGTGGGCTGTGCCATCAAAACCCCCCACCACATAAATATGGTCATTCAGCAGGGCTACTCCAGCACCTGGGGAAAAGAGAGAGGAGTAGCAAATGAATGGCCTAAGTCTAGCATCTGAACCCAGTAACGAAATATGTCACCAACAGCTGAACTGTGGGGAAGATGAGGGACGCAGAAGTAAGCAAACCAGGCCTAGAAGAGTGTAATACAGCGAACGTTACTGCACGCCTTGGTAAACCCTTTGGCTGGGACTGGAAATTATAACCCAGAGACTGACACGGTTCTCTGTTTGCTTTCAATACTCACAGTCCATCTCTCTTCAGTCGGCTGAACAGAGCAGTGGGGAAAAGGTGTTAGTAATGGCGACAGCAGCAGAGGACATGGCCATGGCTCTGCACAGTGTTCGCTCTGTTACATCACAGCCTATTCCCTATCAGGAGTTCTCAGGTGCTGCTGGGATGTACCTCTACGGTGGCATACTTGCCTAGTACATGCAAGGTCCTGTGTGCAGTTCTCAGAATTAAAAAAAAAAAGATTTCATTCTTAGGTATTAAGAGATCTTAGGTGATTTATTGCCATTTATTTATCAGGTGTATGGCACACATCTGCAACCCCAGTCAGTGTGCACTACATACTACATACAGTGAGATCTTAGCTTAAAAATAAAACATCGATGTGGTGGTTTAACTGGAAGTGGGCAGGAAGACCACCTCACAGCAAGTTGTACACCAGCTAGGACTACACAGTAAGACCCTCAAAACTAAGTCCAGGAAGGCAAGGTGGTGGCGCACACCTTTAATCCCAGGACTCGGGAGGCAGAGGCAGGCGAATCTCTGAGTTCAAGGCCAGCCCAGTCTACAAAGTGAGTTCCAGGACAGCCAGGGCTACACAGACAAACCCTGTCTCAGGGAAAAACAAAACAAAACAAAACAAAAACCAATTCCAAAGAGTTAAAAAAGCAAAGACACAAAACTCAACATAACAGAAACATTTATTTAAACATGTACTACACATACAAAATTATGCTAGATAGCCAAGAATGCAAGAATAGAAAAAAGTACTAAAGAATGAGTAAGAAATTTCTGTCCTGTCCTCAAACTTATAATCTAGTTCAAAGTTTAAACTATCTTTGTCCTAATATTTAGAAAAAAGAGGTGAAAGAGACAGGAATGTGCCTCATATTTACAGCGAATCTGGTGAAGTGAGAACTACATTCTACCCTACCGACACCACAGCCTGTACCCAAACCAACATTGTACACGTCAGGATTGTTGGCACTTTGATTCCATCTGAGATTTGGTCTTACCAGAACGTTTGGTGGCCATGGGTGTAACGTTAGTCCAGTGTCCTGTATGGGGATCATATTTCTCAACTGAATTTAATATATTCAAGCCATCATATCCTCCTGAAAGACAGAGCAAAGAATGAACATTCCAGGAAGGTAGATGCTCAGGCTTGTTTTAACTGGCCTTCTGTGAGTAATTCAACTGAGTCAGTGTAGTTCTTCCAGAGTTCCAGCTCAAAGAATACCAAACACCCTACATTTTGCTTACAAGAAAAATATAATCCTGTTCATGGACAACATATTGGGATAGACAGAGTTCTTGCTGACGCAAGTGTATGCACTTATTCTGGTAAATTGATGCCTCTCTCCATCCCACATCCCAGACTCATACCTAGACAGTAGATTATTCCGCTGGCCACTACTAGTCCTGCACCCTCTCGAGCTGTCTGCATATCTCCCAGCATGCTCCACTGATCAATGTTTGGGTCATACCGCTCCATACTTGTATGACGCCTGCTTCCATCAAAGCCTCCAGAGACATAAATCATATCTGCTCAGAATGAACAAATTAGACTATTAAGAATGAGAAATCTCTAAGAACCATTGTCTCTACAAATTACCCATTACCCATTGTTAAATGGGGGGGGGGGCACCCACACATGAATGTAATCACAGCCCTGGGGAGGTTCAGGCAGGAGGACCAGGAGTGCAAAGCCATTCTTACAAAGTACCCTGATCATGTCAATTCCCATTCCTCCCAGGTCCATTCTTCCACCCTTGTGCCCTCTGAAAAAAATTTAATAAAAAAAAAAAAATACACCAGGTACAATTTGTGTTGTCCATATACTCATTGGCAAATGGTCAAATTCCCAGTGGCCAGTCCCTTAAAGAAAACTGAGTCCTTTCTCAGCCCCCTGATAGAAGCCATCAACTGTGAAGAGCTACATTTCAGCATCTTTATTACAAATTTTTCAAAAATTAATTTTTTCATTCATTTTTCAAGACAAGGTTTCTCTGTGTAGCCCTGGCTGTTCTGGAACTCACTCTGTAGATCAGGCTGGCATCAAAATCACAAGAGATCACCTGCCTCTGCCTCCCAAATGCTGGGATTAAAGGTGTGCACCACCACCGCCCAACCAAATTTATTTATTTTTATTTTATGTGCATTTGTGTTTTGCCTGTATGTATGTTTGTGTGAGGGTGTTGGATCCTGAAGTTACAGAAGACAGTGGTGAGCTGCTATGTGGTTGCTGGGAAATGAACCCAGGTACTCTAGAAGAGCAGCCAGTACTCTTAACCATTGAGCCATCTCTCCAGCCCTTTATCACAAATTTTAAGGACTCTTTTCAATGGCTTCCTGTCTAGACGGTTTCTTTTCTTTTTTGGGAGTGTGTGGGGTGTGGTCAAGTCCATTTTTGACAACAGACTAAGTTTAAGGCCAGCATGAGCTACATGAGATCTTATCCCAAACAAATAAATTTCTTGTATTTCTTCAAATTGGTTTTTATTATTATTTCTTAAATTTCCCATTACGTATATGAATTGTATATGGTACTCTATGACACTACATAAGGACATTATTGTAAGAGTATATTTTGTACTGAGCATTTTCCCCTTATGTGGTAAGTCAGTTAAGTCTCAGAAGCAAGAAACACGGTACAACCAAAGACATTTAAAGCCTGGTATGGAGGCTGGAGAGATGGCTCAGTGGTTACGAGCGTCCGCTACCCTTCCAGGGGACCCAGGTTCGATTCCCTGCACCTACATGGTGGGTCACAAGTGTCTGTAACTCTGGTTGCAGGGGATCTGACACCTGTCCTGGCTTCTGGGGCACTGCTGTCATGTGTGTATACAAAATGGAGATAAAACACTCACACACACAAAATAAAGCCTGGTACGGTGGCTCAGGCATGAAGAACACAGGTTTGAGACCAGGGTGGGCTACACAGTGGTACTTAGTGAATCCCGCCTCAATTAAAAAAACAAAAAACTAGTGTAAGCCAGAAGGCCAGGGTGTGGTGACACAGAGTGCTGAAATCCCAGCACTAAGTAGGGCTGAGGCAGAGGTGGGTGGATTAGGAGTTTAAGGTCAATCTGAGCTTTATCATATAGTGAAACTGTTTCAAGAGAAAAAAAGAAAGAAAAACAGAAACAAAATGCAAAAATAACCAAAAAAGAAAAATGGCATATGATGACATACCCGAGCTAAGGACTGAACCCAGGGCCTTGTGCTTGCTAGGCAAGTGCTCTACCACTGAGCTAAATCCCCAACCCCATGATGACATACTTAAAAATACCTAAAAGCATTTGAAGACTACCAAATGGAGTTTATAAACTATAACCAGTGTCGTCTACCACATGGCACACTGGAACTTGCAGAGTCCACTTTAGCCAGTGTTGACACGTCCACAAAGTGTAGTGTCAGTTACCCTGACACATCTAAAGCAAGAATGCGCACTTGAACTCAGACACTTCTCCTCACATACCTCGCTCCTGCCAGACAGCACATGAGCTAAGAACACAATCCAGCGGAAAGGAGACGAAAACACCATTGTCATCAGACCTACCTCCCAGTGTGGTAGCTCCAGCAAGGCCTCGTCGCACGTTCATAGGGGCCACAGAATACCAGACTCCATCTTCATCTGCTGTGTAGTCTAGACATTCCACTGAACTGAGGCGGGAACGGCCATCATACCCGCCAATCACATAGATCCGATCATGTAAGGAAACCGAGGCTACATACCTCCTTTTCCGGGTGATACTCTATGGATTTGGGAGAGAAGAGAAATACAGCATTTCAGCTGGGCAAGTTCCAGCCCCTACCTTTTCTTTCAACGCCCTGCCTGTTTTTTTGTTTTGTTTTGTTTTGTTTTTCGAGACAGGGTTTCTCTGTGTAGCTTTGCGCCTTTCCTGGAGCTCACTTGGTAGCCCAGGCTGGCTTCGAACTCACAGAGATCCACCTGCCTCTGCCTCCCGAGTGCTGGGATTAAAGGCGTGCGCCACCAACGCCCGGCACCACTCTGCCTGTTTTTAATCTTCTTTGCTTCTTCCTTGCCACCAGAAACCTCCTTTTGGCTAAGGTTCATCCCAAAGGGGCTGGAAGGTGACTGCCTACAGAGTGAAATCCTTCTGCCTCACTCCATGGCTTTCTGCTGTCTTCTCTCTTTAGGCACTGGGCTAAAAGACTGAATGTCCTTCCATAGGAAAGGTACTGGCAGATGGCTAATCTGAGAGCCAGGACTGAAATACCCTAAAGAGAACGTCTCCTCAGAGATGGTTCTTGTTTATGCAGTACTGAGATACTGAAGGGAGATACAAACTTACCATTTCAGTTAGACTGAACAACCCTGAGTTCAGTCTAGCAGAGCATGAGCAACGCACAAGCTGTTCAGTCTACACTAGGCTGGGTGTGGTGGTAGTATACATGCCTATAATGCCAGCGTTTATCAGCCAGCAAGACCCTGGCTCAAAAAACAAGCCAGTTGTGGGGCTCACATGTGTAACCCTGGCACTAAGGAGGCTGAGGAAGGAAGAAAGCCTGTAAGTCTGAGGCCAGCCAGGCTACATAGTGAGACTTTGTCTCAAAAGGGGGTGGTGGTGCTGGAAAGATGGCTCAGAGGTTAAGAGCACTGGCTGCTGGCTGCTCTTCCAGAGATCCTGAGTTCAAGTACCAACAACCACATGGTGACTTACAACCATCTCTAATGAGATCTGTTGCACTCATCTGGTGCTCTGTTCTGGCAAGTGGGTATACATGCAGACAAAACCCTGAGTATATAATAAATAAATAAGTCTTTAAAAAAAGAAAAAAGACCAGCAAGATGGTTTGGTGAGTAAAGGTACTTGCTGCCAAGGCTGATGACCTAAGTTTGATCCCTGAAAGATCTCTGACCTCCACACACATGCTGTGGCACAGGCATGGTCACATGTGTGGACATACATTAAAAAAAAAAAGTAGTAAGAAATAGTAAAAAACCAAGAAACAACCACTACCACCCAAAGAAAAGCAAGCCAACCATTTATTGGATACCTAACTATACAGACAACATGGCCATAAGGGACATTATGCTGTCGGAAGCTTTTCTACTCTGAAAGCTGATCATTTATGATCTAGTGTCTAGTGTCAGGAACCAATGACATTTAACTCTGCTGAAAATGGTTCCACCAATGACTTACTGGCAGAAAGCTCCACTCCTGTGTCTTGGGGTCATATTTCTCTACCACATCAATAGGAGACTGCTGGCTTCCGAAGCCCCCAACCACCAGAAGCACTTCATTGGCTCCTAAGGACAAAGGCAGGAAAAGGCAGGTTACTTCATCCTGGCTGGGTAACTGCTTACAGGAAACTAGAAGCAGAAAGGTTCAATAGGTTACGGACAGTTTGTGGTGGCATTAGGTATGTACCTAGGGCCTCAGTGTTCTACCCCTAACCTGCAACCATTCCTACCCCACCACGAACAATTTTTATTTCAAGACAGGGTCTCACTAAGTTGCTCGGGCTGAGCTTGGATTCACTCCATGCATAATCAGGCAGGCCTTGAACTTTGCGGCCTTGTCTCAGTTTCCAGTCACCTTACAAACCTGCGCCACCTGGCCGAGCTAAGGTTCCCTAGTATTTACCTGGAAAATAATCTAAAATAGGGCTGTGTAACAGGAAGGTATCTATTTTTATTTTGTGTATCCATGTATTTGCGAGGGGTGGGGGGGGTGTGTGCGTGTGTGTGTGTTCCTATACTGCTGTCTTTTTTTTTTTTTTTCTTGAGACAGGGTTTCTCTGTGTAGCTTTGGAACCTGTCTGGGAACTCACTCTGTAGACTAGGCTGGCCTCGAACTCACAGAGATCCACCTGGTTCTGCCTCCCGAGTGCTGGGATTAAAGGTGTGTGCCACCACATCCGGCTTCTGTCTTATTCTTTGGGACAGTCTTAGCTCTGCAATCAGACTGAACAGGCTCACCAGCAGGCTCAGGGCCTCCCTCTGTCCACTGCAGCAGCCGGCTCACAGGCTCCCGTGCCTGCCGTTTTCACAGAGCGCTGGGAACCACACTCGGTTCTCAGCCCGTGCAGCACTTCAGCAGCTGAGTCACCCCCACTGCTACCTTAGCAAAATGTTTCTTTCTGAGGCTGTAACTCTGCAGAATCTGAATCTTTGAAATGCACTTATCCAGCATAAAATAAAATCCTGGGCCCCCAAGCCCCCAAGATGGCTCCATGAGTAAGGACATTTGCTACTAGCCCTGATGACTTGAGTTCAACCCCCCAGAAACTAGTTGGTAAAAAGATAACTGACTCCCACAAGTTGTCCACATGTGTACCCAAACACACAAAATGTTAAGAAGAACAAAGGAAGAAAGCCGCTTTATTGTCTTAAGGAAAGTAACAGCCTATATATCAAACATTCCTTCCCTAGAGTCTTATTTCTGGCCATGGCTTGCTTTAAAGGGCAGTCTTGGTTCTCCTGGGCATCTACTCTATAAACTCATGAGGAGAACAATTTGTTGCACTGGATAATTCAGTGATTAAGTGGGCTTGTAAACATGATGTTAGGCCGGGCGGTGGTGGCACACACCTTTAATCCCAGCACTCGGGAGGCAGAGGTAGGCGAACCTCTGTGAGTTCGAGGCCAGCCTGTGTACAGAGCGAGTTCCAGGACAGGCAGGGCTACACAGAGAAACCCTGTCTCGGAAAAAAATGAACAACCAATGTCATGTCAGTGTTAGAGGTGACCAGGGACTGATGGCAAGTATCAGGCCTGACAGTTAACCTGTTTTGCTCGGTTCCTCTCCACCCACACCTCTTTCAATTCCCAAAGAAAGAAAGACCAAGTTTCACTGTGTTCCACAGGCTGGTCTCCAACTCCTGAACTCAAGTGATTCTCCCACCTCAGCATGTACACTTCACAGCTGGCTAAAACATGTTAAATGACACCATAAGGATATGATCAGAAAAATACAGTAAGTTTTCCATTGATTTTTCAGCCATTACTTATGTTACACTATGTAATTCCCACATTTAAAAACAACACAAACAGCCGGGCGGTGGTGGCGCACGCCTTTAATCCCAGCACTCGGGAGGCAGAGGCAGGCGGATCTCTGTGAGTTCGAGGCCAGCCTGGTCTCCCAAGCGAGTTCCAGGAAAGGCGCAAAGCTACACAGAGAAACCCTGTCTCGAAAAACCAAAAAAAAAAAAAAAAAAAAAAAAAAACCACAAACAAACCATATCAGAAGCAGGCAGACCTCTGTGAGTTCGAGGCTAGCCTGGCCTGTCTCAAAAATAAAGAAAACCAATCAAACAACAACAACAAAACGCCACAATATTCTTTTGATGTGACTTCTATCAGGCAGCTTGTAAAGTATAGAAAACCAAAAGCAGACAGGAAACAGATGTTGTTGCAAACCCTGGAAAATGGCAGCAGGGTCTGTCAACCTAAAACTGTTCCCTAAATAGTCAAGTTCGCAGTAGAATTTGGGCACAGACGTCAGGATGAGTCAGTTTAGTTTTTGGCTGAGACAGTTTTGTCACGTAGTCCAGGCTAGTCTCAAACTCACCCCCCTGCTTCTACCTCTCAAGGTCGGAGACTGTAGGCATGTGTCACCATGCCTGCCTACTTAGGTATTTCTGGATCACTGGAACTCAAACTCTGCTATAAAGGATGTCACTATTTTCCACAGACAGAGCCTGTTTTAAGAGACTGCCACTCAGGCTTCAGAGATGCGTTAACTGTTAAAGGCTAGGCTAGGCTCACATCCAAAAAGATAAGACAGCTAACAAGGTTAGCTCTGTTAAATTCCAGTAACAGCCAGCCAGCAAAACCTTTTTCTTGGGGGAAGAGGTAGGAAGGAAGGAGATGGATAGGGTCTAGGTATGTAGCTCAGGATGGCCCCAAGCTTGTGATTTTCCCTGCTTCAACATCTCAAGCACTGGAAATACAGGTGTACTACTATGCTGTGTGGTTTTGTTGTTGTTGTTGTTGTTGAGAACAGGCCTCTTGGTATAGTTCTAGGTGGCCTGGAACTCACTATGTTGACCAGGCTGGTCACAAACTCAGAGAGATCCCCTGCCACCATACCCAGTGTCCGATGATTTTTATCTTTTATTTTTGGGTACTTGGGATTGAACCCAGGGCCCTCACATACGCTGGGCAGGTGCTCTCTCACTGAGCTACATCTCCAGTTGGTTTCTTGTTGCTGTTGTTTGTTTGTTTTGGTTTTTTTGAGACAGGGTTTCTGTAGCCCTGGCCATCCTGGAACTCTTTCAACAGACCAAGCTGGCCTTGAACTCAGAGATTCCCTTCCCTATGCCTGAGTGCTGGGGTTAAAGGTGTGCACCACCAGTGCCCGAGGTTATCTCCAGTTATTTTTGAACTTGGATCTTGAGACACAGAGTGTCTGAATTCATTCAGTAGACCAGTGTGGTCTTGAATTTAAATCCTTCCTGCTCCAGCCTCTTGAGTAGCTGTGATTATAGGCCTACACCACCACGCCAGGCCAGTTTTTTAAATTCTTGATGAGAAAAGCATGTCTAGGACACCTGGCAAGATTTATGTGCAATATGGTGCATGCCTTTAAAAAATCAAAAGCAATCTAATCAAAAATACCTTCAGCAATTTCCTCAAAGCTAAGAATTACATAAAACTAAATCTAATTCCTCAAGGTCAGAGCAATAGGCAGTTTTCTGACAGTTCTGATCTGCAAAATATTTAAAGAAACAAAGAAAATGAACCTCTAGAGAATCTTTTGTGCTTCCTGGCTCATGAAAATCTTCATTGGCTTTAGTTCAATTTAATAAGCAATTAATGAATGTTATTACATAAAAAAAAATACCATCTATATTCAAAAGCACCCTAGTGAGTGAACTTAACTCACTTTATGTGGATAAAAAACCAGTGGCTTAGAGAAAGAACACTACCCACAGAGCAGGTTGCTAGAGAATTTACAAAATTAGGAAGAAAGGTGAGGGATACAGCTGAGTGGAACAGCACTTGGCCAGCATGCCTAAGACCCTGGGTTTGATCCCTATCACCACAAAAGAGAAGAATGAAAATAAACCACAATAGAAATATAATAGAAATCAGGGACAGAGGTCAAATGACACACCACCTTCTAGTGCCAGTTCTTCTAGTGCCAGTTCTTCCTGTTTAAGCACTGCTCATGTAGTATTCTAGAAATATTATCACTATTTTTGGGCTGGACAGATGGCTCAGAGGTTAAGAGCACTGGCTGCTCTTCCAGACATCCTGAGTTCAATTCCCAGCAACCACATGGTGGCTCACAACCATCTTTAATGGGATCTGATGCCCTCTTCTGGCATGCAGGCATATATGCAGACAGAACACTCATACTCATAAAATACATAAATCTTCATTATTATCTTGAGCTATAGACTCTAGACTTATTATATTTAAAATAGCAAAGGTAACCACATGTTTACTGGAATAATGCTGAGGTATGCAAATTAAAGGTGAATTGCTAACTGCCCTTGCATTCCATCTATGGTGTAATCCTAAAAGCTGGGTCTTTGCTTCCATAAACAAGTATTTAAGAGCATCTGCCTTTTAAGTGCTGAGGATCAAACCTAAGGCATTCGAGGCAAGCACTCCATCACTGAGCTATACGCCCAGCACCAGCCTGTTTTTAAAATGACTGTGTTGTTTTTCTCTTAGATGTGCAGTCAGCACAGCTTGGTGCTTGGTGCCACAGGCTTGTGGTCCAGCTACTTAAGAGGTGGAAGCAGGAGAACTAAGACCTTAGGTCAGATGGGGCTACAGAACAAGATTCTATTTCAAAAAAGAAAAGAAAAAGCTGGGGCCAATGAGCTGGCCCAGCAGGAAAAGGCATTTACCACCAAGCCTGAGAACCTGAAGTCTGATTCCCAGGACCCATTTGGAGAAAACAGAACTGACTCTTGCAAGCTGTCCTCTGACCTCCACACACGGTGGACTGCCAAGGTGTGTGCACAACAGATAATAAAGAAATAAAAAAAGTCCCAGCTAGGCATACATGACTCAGTGTTTTGCATAGTTCCAAAACACCCCACTGCACGGCTGTACTCTAATCCAGTTAACCCATTCATTCCTCTACAGATGGAACTTGGGTTGTATATCTTTTTTTTTTTTTAAATATCAACAATTTCTGATAAACATACTCATCCTTACATAATGGAATTAATCCTAAGTATCCCCTTGCCCCCATTACACCAAGAACACTTAGGATAAAGGCAGTAATTGGTTCATATAATTTTCCCCTTGGCTCAGTAATATGAACATATTTAATACTACTTGTATGATTAGAAAAGTTACTATATAGTATAATTAGAAAAAGAAAATGGGTGTGGTGAGTCATGCCTGTAATCCTGGAACTTAGAAGGCTGAGGTAGGACTGCTTGAGTTCAAGGTCAGCAGGTTGACACAGCGAGTTCTAGGCTAGTCAGAGCTACAAGTGTGAGAGCCCATCTAAAAACAACGAAACAACAAAACAAATCAAACAAAAAAGGAATAGAACTTAAACCAATATTTTCCTGTAACTTGTTTTTATACTTTTCTCTATTCCTTAATCCATATGCAATGGTCTATATTTTTGTATATAGTTCATGATATACAGATCACATTTTGTCATCCTGCAGGAATTAATACCTTTCCTAACAGTTCTTTTTTGTGGCTTTTTTTTTTTTTTTGAGACAGGGTTTCTCTGTATAGCGCTGGCTGTCCTGGAACTCCAGACCAGGCTGGCCTTGAACTCAGAGATCCACCTGCCTCTGCCTCCCTGAATGCTGGGATTAAAGGCATGTGCCACCACCGCCCATATTTTTTAAAAATATTATTATATTTTTAAATTGTATTTATGTATTTTTAATGATTCATTTATTTTTATTTTATGTGCATTGGTGTTTTGCTTGCATGTATGAGGGTGTCAGGTCCCTTGTAATGAGTATACAGACAGTTGTGAGCTGCCACGTGGGTTCTGGGAATTGAACCCCGGTCCTCTGGAAGAGCATCCAGTGCTCTCAACCGCTAAGCCACCTCTCCAGCCCCGTGTGTTTTTATTTATGCATGTGTGTGTTCCTGCATGAGTTTATGTGCAGCACAAGTGTGCAGGTGTCTGTGAGAGCAGACAAGGGTCTCAGGTCTCTGAACTGGAGTTACTGGTGGTAGTGAGCCGCCTGATGTAGGTCTTCTGCAAGGGCAGAAGTTCTCTTCACCCTGGGTGATCTCTCAAACCCAGTTCTTTTTCTCCCTCTCTCCTCCTTTCTCTTTAAATATGTACCTCTGTGTGGTGGAATTTGGGGTGATTTTTTTTTTTTGTATTTATGTATTATAATATCAGACAAACAGTATTTGCGACATTAAAAAACACTGGAGGCAGGGCTGGAGAGATGTCTCAGTGATTTAGAGCTTTGGCTGATCTTCCAGGACAGAAGTTTGATTCTCAGAAGCCACATGGTGTCTCACAATTGTCTGGAACTCCAGTTCTAGGAGGATCTGACACCCTCTTCTAGCCTCCATGACACACAGACATTCTCTATTCAGGCAAAATACCCACATACATAAAATAAAATAAAACAAAAAAATTTTAAATGGGAAAAATTTCATTAAAAACAACGAAGAGGGGTTACAGAGACGGTTCAGTGGTTAAAAGCTCATGCTATTCTTTCAGGGGAGTTTGGTTCCTAGCACCCACATCAGGAGGCTCATAACTGCCTGTAACTCTAGTTCCAGGAGGTCTGATTCTGTCTTCTGGTCATCTTCGAAACCAGAAAACGTGGCAGATGTTCATATAGACACATACAAATACACATGAATAAAATAAATCTTAAAAACAAAGCAAGAAAAATCATTAGAATAAATCAATAGACAGCTTGATTATCAATATCCTACCTAATATACATTAATTCTAAAAATCAAAAGTAAAAAAAAAAAACAATGATAAAACATTAGATGCTGATAAGATGGCTCAGTGGTTAAGAGTACTTACTCTTCTTATAGAGGACTGGTTCTGTTCCCAGCACCCACATGGTAGCTCACAACAGTCTATAACTCTAGTTTCAGGGGATCTGATGCCCTCTTCTGGCCTCTGTGGGCACTGGACACATGTGGTACATTCACATGCATATAGGCAAACACTCAAATATATATATATATCCTTAAGAAATAAAAGTAATACTGGATGTGGTGGTGCACACCATTAATCCCAGAACTTGGGAGGCAGAGGCAGGTAGATCTATGTGAGTTTGAGGCCAGCCTGGGCTACAGAGTGAGTTCTGGGACAGCTAGAGCTGTTAAATAGAGAAACCTTATCTTGAAAAACCAAATAAATAAGTAAACAAAAATAAATAAAACACCAACTCGTATATACAGAACAACTGATAATCTTTTATAAAATACTTTTACATAGTGGCAGCAAGACTCTTTGACAGAGAGATGAGGAGAATAGGGAACAAGAAAATAATAGCTGAGTACTGTGCACCAACCACAATACTAGGTATCTTATCAATGTTCTCATTCAATCCTCCCAACAACCCAGTGAGAAGAATGAACCCTCATTTTAGAGGTAAAAGTACAGGATCAAGTAAGCTTTGTTTCGTTTTTGTTATTTATTTATTTATTTATTATATATACAGTGTTCTGTCTGCATGTATGCCTGCAGGCCAGAAGACGGCACCAGATCTCATTACAGATGGTTGTGAGCCACCATGCGGTTGCTGGGAATGGAACTCAGGGCCTCTGGAAGAGCAGCCAGTGCTGTTAACTGCTGAGCTCTCTCTCTAGCCTCTTGTTTTGTTTTTTTGAGACAAGGTCTACTATGTAGTCCTGGATGCCCTGGAACTCACTGTGCGGACCAGGCTTTGAACTCAGAGATCAATGAGACTCGGCCTCCTGAATGCTGGGATTAATGATGTGTACCACGAAACCCATTTAAGGTCAGATAAATTGCTATCACCAATTAGCACATCTGTTTGCTAACACTACAGTTAACATCGGTAGCACTTATGTGACAACAGCTATCCTACCCTTTACCTAGATTTCTTCATTTAATCACCATAACTCTCTTAGAGCTATGTTGATTCCCAGTTCACAGCTAAGGCAACTGAAGCACAGGCAGATTGAACCTCTTGTCTAAGGTAAGTAGTAAACTGGAAGTTGTTGTAGAATATTCGTTGAAGATGTGTTACATTTGTTTATGCTGTGGAATATTTGTTTAATGATGCAAAGATGTGTTGCATTCTTTTATGTTGCATTTGTTTAACTCTGTAAAGCTGTGTTACTATGCCTGTCTAAAACACCTGATTGGTATAATAAAGAGCTGAATGGCCAATAACAAGCCAGGAGAGAGGGATAGGAAGGGCTGGCAGGCAGAGAGAATAAATAGGAGGAGAAGAGGACCAAAGAAAGGGAGAGGAGAATGCCAGGGGCCAGCCACCCAGACACACAGCCAGCCACTGATTAAGAAGAAAAGAAACATATATAGAATAAAGAAAGGAAAAAAGCCCAGAGGCGAGTTGGAGAGATGGTTCAGAGGTTAAGAGCACTGGCTGCTCTTCCAGAGGCCCTGAGTTCAATTCCCAGCAACCACATGGTGGCTCACAACCATCTATAATGAGATCTGGTGCCCTCTTCTGGCCTGCAGGCATACACACTGGCAGGATACTGTACTCATAACAAATAAATAAATAAACAAACAAACAAACAAATCTTAAAAAAAAAAAAAAAGCCCAGAGGCAAAACATAAAGAGAAACTGGATAATTTAAGTTAGAAAAGCTGGCTATAAACAAGCCAAGCTAAGGCTGGGCATTCCTAAATAAGAGTAAGTCTCTATCAGCTGACTGAGCTCATGGGAGCTCACCAACTCTGGACTGACAGCTAGGGAGCATGCACAGGACTGATCTAGGCCCTCTGCATGCGTGTGACAGTTGTGTAGCTTGGTCTGTTTGTGGGGCCCCTAGTAGTGGGACCAGAACCTGTCCCTGGCGCTTGAGCTGGCTTTTGAGAACCCAATCCCCAACTGGTTTGCTTCACCCAACCTTAATGCAGGGGGAGGAACTTCGTCCTGCCTCAACTGGATGTGCCATGTTTTGCTGACTCCCATGGGAGGCCCGCCCCTTTCTGAATGGAGACAGAAGAGGAGTGGATGGAGGGAGGCTGAGAGAGGGAACTGTGGTCAGTATGCAAAATAAATGAAATTTGGTTTTTCAAGACAGGGTTTCTCTGTGTAGCTTTGCGCCTTTCCTGGAACTCACTTTGTAGACCAGGCTGGCCTCAAACTCACAGAGATCCTGCTGCCTCTGCCTCCCAAGTGCTGGGATTAAAGGTGTGCGCCACCACCACCCGGCTAATAAAAATTTTTTAAAACTCTTGATAATTATCACCTTAAAGTTCAAGACAAGAACATGTAAAATATTAAAATAATAAAACTACTAAAGAAAAAAAAAGAAGAAGTCTCTGTGTGTTTACTTGGGAACTGGGTGGCAGGCCCTCAAAGAGTTAAAAACAAAACAAACAAACAAAAAAAACCCAGGAAATCTGTACCACCAATCTGGCCTCAAAGGTCAGGATTTTACCTATCATATGTGACTGCCGGAAGCCCTGTATTTTTAGGATTTTTTTGTTTGTTTGAGACAGTCTCTCATGCTGGCTTTTAACTTTCTACATACCCAAGAATGATCTTAATCTTCTGCCTGCCTCTACTTCCCAATTACAGACATTTACCACCACACCCAGTTTATATTGAACCCAGGGCTAGGAAAGCACTCTACCCACTGAACTACAACCCCAGCTCTAAGCCCTTGGTTTAAATGCTCAAACAAAAATTTAATGTTACATAATATATGATAATATACAAAATGTCTTTCTCTCTAATTTAATCTCCAGCAATTATGTGACATAAGGATACTCCCAGATTATAGGAAATAAAAGCTTAAAATGGCAGTGACTTGTCTAAAAAGATTAAAAGCAGGTCTGAAACAAGTCCTGGGGTTGGGGATATAGCTCAGTGGTAGAGCACTTGCCTAGCAATTGCAAGGCCCTGGGTTTGGTCCTCAGCTCCAAAACAAAACAAAACAAAACAAAACAAAACAAAACAAAACAAACCAGACAAGTCCCTTGTATGTATTACAGATGTTATTTCCAGCTATATCAAACCATCTGAAAAACGTAGCTGAAAATGTCTCCTCATTCTGCTAGGAACACCAGCTTACCTAGACGGGCTCTTGTCCTGGGTCCTTGCATCTGACTCCGAAGTTCAGGCCTCAGGTGAAATTTCTTTGCTTCATCAACTAGATCCCTGCACTGTAAACTACATCGGATAAAAGGCTAAAATACAGAAGACAGGAGTGAACACACAGGAAATTTGTAATACTGTAAGAACAAAATGACACATATAAAGAAGATTTACTTATGTAGACACAAGTACATAATGATTAGTGTAAATTTTAAGGGAAGCTGAGCATGCTTCCTTTCTGTAACCCCAGCACATCTGTAATTCACATCTGTAATTCCAGCACTTGGCAAGCTGAGACAAAAGAATTTCTGAGATTTCAAGGCCAATTTAGGGCTACATACTGTGTTCTAGGCCAGCATGATGTAGAGTAAGACACTGTTAAAAAAGACAAGACACATGCTTTCTCTCTTTTGGAAAAATAGTCTTTTCTGGAAGAATTTCCCCTAAGCCCTCTCTCCTTCCCTACTTTCTTCTCCTTCCCTTCTTCCCCCTTTTCCTCCTTTCTTTCTGCCAGGGTCTCTGTAGGCCAGGTTGGTCTCAAACTTACAACCCAGCCTAGGATAACTTTAAACATGTGATGCTCCTGCCTTCACCTCCTGAGTGCTGGGACTACAGGCATGCACTCATCATTAGCCCAGCTCCCATGTCTACATCCCACAGTGCTCTATGGGGGTTGGAGAGACGGCTCACTTCGGTAAATTCCCTGGACGATGACTTGAGTTCCATCACCAGACCCCACATAAAAGCCAGACATGGTACCCCACACGAGTGACACCCACACTAGCAGAGTGACAAGCGGATCCCTGGGCTTGTTGCCTGCCCAATCAGAAACTCCAGGTCAACCAGTAAGAGACCATATCTCAAAAACCAAGGCAGATGGTCTGCGGAACAGCACCCAAGACTGGCCTCTGGCCTACCTGTGCATTCTTCTATGCACACACATATACCACACAGAAAACAAAACTCTGCTAATAGCATCTGCTTCCACAGACTCTCTGTACCCTCCTCTATTTGCTCTCTGGTTCAGAAGATTGGTCCATACAAACGATGTCAGCAACGTCTGCACACTGGCTTCTAGCTGGGATGAGTCCTATTGAAGGTCAAGGCTCCTCTCAAGGCAGTGATTCTACCTGCTCTTTTCCTTCAGGTTCTGATAACCACTTTTCCACCCAGGCTATTCAGACTGAGAGCTGTTTCTCCAAATTTATACCTTTGTAAACAGCTCCTTTAGATAAGTAAGCCTTCCTTAAACCTGTACCATTTGGAGCACACCATCTGTTTCCTGTTAGGATCTCCAACTCATATAAGCTCTTGTTTATAAGCTTGACTCCAAGATATTTTCAGTAATGTATTGGAAAAAAAAATAAATAATAGTAGCAAATATTGTTGTAAAAGATATGACTCTAAAAGCTTTCGCACATGAATACTGGCAACAATGTATGAGGTAGGTGATGTAAGTTCTGCTGCACAGAGGAAAAAAAAAAATCTGAGGTCATCTCCTTCAAGGCCATACAGGAATGCTTGATTTAGGATTACAGCCTGATTCTGGCTCCAGAACCTATGTACCAAAGCACAATGTAAAGACCTAGCCAGAAGGGTGTGAAGGTTATCCTCACCATCAACCTGACTGGTTTAGAAAACACACCAATGGTGTGTCTGTGAGGGTGTTTCCAGAAAGGTTTAACTGAAGAGGTAAGACCTACCCTCAATGTGGGCCACACTATCTCATGGGCTAGGGTCCAACCCTAACGAAAAGGAGAGATGCAGCTGAGCACGGGCATTCGTTCTCGGCTTCCCGACTGTGGATGCACTGTGACCCAGGGCTTCATGCTTTCTGCCAAGCCTTCCTCAGGACAGACTCCACCTTTTCACTGTACCAGTGCAAACCTGCTCTCCCTGAAGGGGCTTTCGTCAGCTATTTCGTCAGAGCAAGAAACTAACACACAGATGTTCTAAGAAAGAAACCATAAGGAGCAGAAAATGAACTGAGATGTGACACGAACTAGCCTGAAATTCTTTTTTTATTGGGGTGGGGGGTCCCTATGTTTTGTTTATTTGCTTGAGACTAGGTCTCATTTAGCCTAGGCTAGCCTTGAACTATCGATCCTCCTGCCTCCCTCTACCAAGAGTTGAGATTACAAGCTTTCACCACAACAGACCTAGCAAATTTTGTAAAGTGAACAATTAAAAAACCATTTTTATGATTAATTTCAAAATGACCAGGTCCTGGCCAAGAAGTAACTCAGTTACTGGGCTTTATCTATATGTTATAAATCAGTGCTTGCCAAAACACAGTTGTGTCAATTTGATAAAACCTATAATCACAGATAGTCGTTGGTGGTACATGCCTTTAATCCCAGCACTTGGGAGGCAGATGCAGGAGGATCTCTGTGAGTTCAAAGCCAGCATGGTCTATAGAGTGAGATCCAGGACAGGCTACAAAGGTACACAGAGAAACCCTGTCTCGAAAAACCAAAAAAAAAGCTATAATTACTTGGTAAGAAAGAACCTCAATTGAAGAACTGAAGAACAGCCCCCATCAGATTGGATAAGTGTGGGGGGCACCACTTCTGAACAGGTGGTGGTCCTGGGTTGTATGAGAAAGTAAGCTGAGCAATGGAAGCAAGCCAGTAAGCAGTGTTCCTTCATGGTCTCTGCTTCAGCTCCTACCTCCAGGTTCCTGCTCTGAGTTCCTGCCCTGGGTTCCCTTGACGATGGACTGCAACATGCAAGCCAAATAAACCTTGCCTTCCCCAAGTTGTCTGTGGTCACAGTGTTTATCACAGCAAAAGAAAAGCAAACCAGGCCAGCAGTCCAGATAACACAGATGGTATACACATAAATGTCAGTGGTCATGTCTGAGGAGTAGGTGGCAACTGACTTCAGGGGATCGGCCCCCCAGGAAGCAAAGCGCGGATGGGTGAATCTCTGATAGGCAAGGCCCCGAGAGCCTTGGCCCCAGAACGTCTCTTGCTACTGCTGTATCTTTCTTTGCATGTTTGCCGCTGCCATTTTTCTCTGGTACCTGGCCTGGTGTGTGAATGGGCGTGGGAGATCCCACTGCCCTTAATGTAGCGTGATTATCTCATAGATATACATATACATATCCCATTCTACCGGGCAAATTACCTGTGGATTATTATGGAGATGATTTCCTCTTAAGCTGTACTTTTTAAAGTGTTGCCCCCACCCCCACTGACCCTGATAAAACAAGGGCTGCACAAGATAGAAAAACAGAACGAGGAAATGTCACACAGCTAGTTTCTCTTGAGGAGCCACATAGACCGTGGCTTAGGTTAATAATTAAGAAAACAACTGAGTCCCAGAAGCCCAGCTAACTCAAGTTCTATAAATCTTAATGTTGGGAGATGTGTTTACAGGTTTGTGTGTGCATCAGAGCTGAAACAAAGCCTTAAATAATGACTTAAGGTTAGGTAAGATGACTTTGGTAATGGCTTTGAGGTAGAAAATCTTGGAAAACCATGTAAAGTTTAGAAAGGCACACTTTTAATAGCTGAGCAAGGGACTCATTGAGGTCAAGAAACAAGAACAATGACAGCCTGGCTATTGCTGGCTGACGTACCTTTCTTGCTAGGATGGGCTGATGATGAAGGGTGATGATTAACTCCTTGTACCCATTAGTGCCCTCAGCTTCCTGATATAAAATAAACTGTTGATGAGTGGGTATGCACCCTAAGGATTTAAATAGAGTTGACTGATTCTGTTTTATATATAAAAGTTGAGATTTGTGATTCTTTTTTTTTTTTTCCCCAGAGCTGAGGACTGAACCCAGGGCCTTGAACTTGCTAGGCAAGCACTCTACCACTGAGCTAAAGCCCCAACCGAGATTTGTGATTCTTTTAAGATTGCTTATAAGATCTTTTGCAATAAGTAATAAAGTGATAATAATAAATTATTTATTTATTTATTTATTTATTTACTTACTTATTTATTTATTTATTTATTTATTTATTTTGGTTTTTCGAGACAGGGTTTCTCTGTGTAGCTTTGAGTCTTTCCTGGAACTCACTTGGTAGCCCAGGCTGGCCTTGAACTCAGAGATCCGCCTGCCTCTGCCTCCCTAGTGCTGGGATTAAAGGCGTACGCCACCACCGCCCGGCTAATAAATTATTATTATCAAATAATAAATTGATCCTTTCTTTGTAACCTTAAAATGCAGCCTGTCAATAAAAGAACTGGCTGAGAAAAATACCTTGCTTGCTTACATTCTGTTAATCTATAAGAAGTTACTTGTGGGTTCTTGGGAATAATTTGTTTTTCACCTATAATACGTAAAATGTTTAACCATGTAAGGGATATGGAAAACATGTTGTTTTTTACTTGTATTCATTGTAATCATTCACTTGAAAAATAGTATGTAGTCATGTTGTAATTTTTATATTGCTTGAAAGATTCTACTGGGGTATATAAGCTGTAAGGGAAAAATAAAGACACAGAAAAGGAAAACACCAGGAAAGATGTAGAAGGAAAGTTAGAAGGAAATCATCAAGAGACAAAAGGAAAACTTCAGGCTGGAAAAACAGAACAGAAAAGGAACAGAGTAGAACAAACAACAGTAAGAATAATAAAATGAAGAACTAAGCTTTGGCCCTCAGACAAGTCCTCATGTGTCTGTTTGTCTGTCCACTTGCTCTGCATCTCTTCAGTTTCTCTGACCTGCTGAAGGTTTGCCATTCATCAGCACCCTAGGTGAGATCCTTACATGTTGGAGATGTGCAAGTGCACGTGTGTGTGTGTGTGTGTGTGTGTGTGTGTTTCCCTTTTTTGCCAGCCCCAGAGAGTTAAGTTTTACTCCCTCAGATAGAAAAGTCAAGTTGAGTGATTACAGTTTTATAGTTGGCCGACTCTGTGGTTCCTCCTCAATATCTGAGCTGCTGGAGGCTGGTTCTTACAGCAGCAGTACATATAAATTATAAAAACATCATCACAGAGAACTTAAGTTAGAGAAATACTTTTATAAAACAACAGAAAGCTCAACTGCATCAAACTAAGTAAATCAGACTTACTAGAAGTAAAAACATGATTTGCTAAGCAAAGCAACTCTTGTTTTTGTTTTTTTTTCCAAAGCAATTTATGGCAATTTATGTTTAACAGAGGAGGGAACACAGTTCATTATAAAACAAAAAGACAGCAAAGCACAAAATTAAATTATGGATTTTCATTGGTGACAGAAGCCTGACTTGCTAAGTAATTAACATTTCTTCTGCCTAGGAAGTTCCCAGCTTTAACCTCTCCAGCACTCCTGCTGCAGGGAAACTACTGGTTTTTGATTATGCACACTAGGCTGTGGAGTTAGTGGAGGTTCTGGATACCGAGAGCCTCACATGACTTACCTCAGCATCTATCACATCTGTAATGTACCTGGGGGTCAGCAGCGGCATCCGAACATACTGTAAGAGGTCAGGCAAGGATTCTTCTCGCTCCTTCTTGGAATGCTTCACCCAGTTGATGACAGCCTCAAAGACTGGCTCCTCAGAATCCACCTGCAGTGAGTAATTGCACACCATGCATTTCTGCCTTCCCAGTTAGGACGTTTCCCACACACTAAAAACAACCATGCTGACTTTCTCCTTTCTGCTCCCTGTCCTCCATTACTGTTATTTCCCATCTCCAGAAGTGTGGAGGTTCTGGGAAAAGTCTTTTCAGATACAGGAAGAGAATTACATGCAACTTAAAAAGAACTAAGACAGATAGTATTTAATAAACCACTGGTCACATGTTGGCCTTCCTTTCAGAACTGTATCCGCTCTTGAATTTTTTTAGTCATTTCTGCAACTTCAGTTGACATGGGAGAGGAAATCTGTTATCTTAATTAAAATTGAAATAATTTGTATTCATAGTTGCCTCTGAAACAGGAATTTCACTTTATCATCAAAAATAATGCTGCAGCTTTCAAAGTATGGTCAGTCAGCATTTAAACAACTACTATGTATTAGATTCTGTGCTGTTTGTAATATATAGTTTCAGATATATAGGTGTGTGTGTGTGTGTGTGTGTGTGTGTATACATATACATTTTTTTGGGGGGGAGGAACTCAGATTATAAATGGCAAATAGATAAAGACACCCCCTCTAAAGTCTGTTTTATGCCACTAGAAAAGCAACAGGTGTAAGAAGAGCTGGAATTTTCCGAAGGCAGACACCTCTGTGCCGGCCCTGCGCTTGCTCTCTCAGCAGTTTCTGGGCAGCTGTGATCTGAGCATCTTTCAAAGCGCTGA
The DNA here is from genome assembly GCA_902168425.1 of Peromyscus attwateri. Lineage (NCBI taxonomy): Eukaryota > Metazoa > Chordata > Mammalia > Rodentia > Cricetidae > Peromyscus > Peromyscus attwateri. The sequence goes on along the minus strand of CABHPP010131603.1, from coordinate 14,708 downwards.
CTGTGACTCGATAAGAGCAATCAAAACCACCACCTTGCACACCATTTCCCAAGAACTGTGGTACTTTGGAAAGCAGACATGTTTTGGCATGCTCCTTCATTTGATGCATTTACTGAACTACTAAGTGCCAAGCACTGACTTCACTGAAGTTGATTACATAATCAGGACAAATCAAGCACAGTCCTTGTCGGCCTTCTCCACCCGTCTTGTCCTTTCAAGTGCTGGGATTACAGGTGAGGACCACCAACTACTAATTACTATACTCTTGCTGTGATTAAAATTATATAGGAAAGTAGCAGAGCTATGAGACAAAAATAACAAGGATAGGATAAAAGGGTAGATTATTGAATCCACTTTAAAGAGCAACTATTAATCTCAAGTATTTTACATTGGTATGGATTTTGTTAATGATACAAATTTAAGGTTATTTTTGTCAGAACACACTCTATACATGTTCCTACTCTTATTTAAGGTATTTTTGTATACTGATACAAACTGAAGGTTATTTTTGTTATACCGTATATATGTTTTGATTCTTGTTTAAGGTATTTTACCTATGCAGCTCATTTAAAAATGTGTAATTAAGAAATACAGTTTAGTAGTTAGTCATCTATAATGATCAAACTGGTAGTTATGTTAGTTATTTTTTCAAGGTTAAACACAGATATATTTTAGATAGACAGGTGGTCTTCAAACACTCCAGAGACCTATAGAATATATGGCATTTAAGATGTTTTAATAACCTAAGGCTTTTCATGACAGTGAGACATGTCTGCTCCTGGCAGCACCAATTTACTTCAAAAAAGGATGATGGGCATTGAAGAACCTCCATATGGAGTTCACTTTTATTGTGGCAAAGTTAGCATTGGGCAAGAAATTGCCCTTGCCTTGACTGCTGACAGTATACTGTCTAAATTGGACAAGCAGGACACAAAAGAAGGTGACTGCCAAACTTTGCCAAGACAAGGTAGGACAGTTCTTCAAAATTCCTGTTTCACAGAAAAGTCTGTCAGATATTTTAGGCCTGTAGGCCAAAGATGGATGCCCCAATGTTGCAGAGGAACCTTGGGTGACTGTCCAGGCAGTCAACTGTTTCTGTCATTTCTATAGTTTTGGAAGCTGTTTGCCCTTCACTTCCTGTTTACTCAGGTAATATTAGATCTTCCTCAGGTCTCTGATGGAGTTGAAGACAAGATGGCTAGAGTTACAGTTTTTCCTGTTACCAAATTTAGAAAAGAAACTCACAAAAGCAGTATAAAAGTGTATAAGGCTGAGAGACATAAAAGCTTAAACTGTTTATCTAAGAAAATGTTTTAAGGTCTAAAAAGATAGTTTGGGGTTGGTAATACAAGTTAGGATAGAAAATGAATTAGGCACCAAACTCTGGACTCACTAAGATACGATAGATTGGTTTTTCTAAACTTGCCGCATACAAATGGACTGGACATTGTGAAGGTAATCCTTACTTGATAATTGTTCTTTTTTTTTTTTTTTTTTTGGTTTTTCGAGACAGGGTTTCTCTGTGTAGCTTTGCGCCTTTCCTGGAACTCACTTGGGAGACCAGGCTGGCCTCGAACTCACAGAGATCCGCCTGCCTCTGCCTCCCGAGTGCTGGGATTAAAGGCGTGCGCCACCACCGCCCGGCGATAATTGTTCTTATTGCACATAGTTTTACTATGTCAGAATTAAAACCTTTCCTTTTCAATGCCCATATTTTCTCTGAAGTAGGATGGTACTGCCAGGAGCTGACATGTCTCATAGTAATAACAAAAAAAGAAAAATTTTCTAAGTTATTAAAACATTTTAAATGCCATATTCTGTAGATCTCTGAAGGGTTTGAAGATGACCTGTCTATCTAAAATATATCTGCTCGATCTTGAAAACATACCTGAATCATGACATGACACTAGTGGAATTCAGGTGTTTCTGGTACATGGACTGCTCTCACCAAATGTGAGGTTGAACCGTTGACCTTGTGTACATCCTACTTCACAAATGAGTCTGTCAGATACGCTAAGCCTATAGGCTGAAGATGATGCCCCAACACTGCAGAGGAACCTCAGGTGACTGTCCAGGCAGCTGGCTGTTTCTGTCAACTCACATTTTTTTTGGAAGCAGCTTGCGTGAACTTCCTGTTTTTATTTTTGTTAGGTAATATTATTTCCTTCTTGGGTCTCTGAGGGAGTTGAAGATTAGATAGTTATAGTTAGTTAAAGATTAGATAGGCTACATGGAGAAACCCTGTCTCAAAAAAAGCAAAAAAAAAAAAAAAGATTAGATAGTTGTAGTTTTCCTTGTTAAGAATCTCAGAAAAGAAACTCACTAAAGAGGTGTAAGTGTATAAATTTGAAAGATGTTATAACATAGTTCTGATAGTAATATAAGTTAGGATAGAAAATAAATCAGGTACCTTTTGGACTTACCAAAATAGAGTAGATAATGGAATTATTTTCTCTGAATTTGTCAAATGTAAATGGACTAGACATTGTTTACGTATTTATTGCTTGTATATATAGTATATAGTTATTGTAAAAAAAAACCCTTTCCTTTTTATTTAGACAAAAAGGGGGAAATGTTAGGGGCTATTTAATCACACTGTGAACCCAGAGTTTGCAAATTGTTTTAAATAAAATTAACCTTGGGTCAGGAGGCTGAGTTAGCAACTAGTTGACAAAAGTAATCATAGAGCAACAGAGGGCATCTGGAAGAGATAGAGAGACACACCGGAAGTAGCAGGGAGGGATCTGGAGTGGCATGATTTCTTTTTTGTTTTGGTGGAGCAGAAGGACATTCTCTTTTGGGAAGACTCCAGCAAGGAGAGAAGGTTAGCTGTTGCTACTCAGCCTCTCTGAGCTAGCAGGTTTTGATCCCAGCCTTTAAATCTCTAGTCTTATTTATAAATAGAATGATAGAGATTCAGGTAAAGCTACCTTTAGCGGCAGCAGCAGAGCTGGTGCCTGCAGGAACAGAATTCCCACCAGGCTGCGGCCTGAGCAGCCAGGCACTGCCAGGGAAGCAATTGCCAGGAATTGCAATTGCTGGCTGAAATAGCATCAGATTAAGGTGCAGCCAACTGTGCCAAAGTTAAATAGGCTGAGTAAAAGGCTTTTTTTTTTTTTTTTTTTAAAATTAAACAGGCTGATATGTCAGGAAAAATCTCCCTGAAGTAGTAAGCTGAAATCTGGCAAACAAGTAGCAAATAGCCAGGAAGAATAAAAAAGAGAGTACTCAAAGGGCCAGAAGTGGCAGCACACACTGATAATCCCAACACTTAGAAGGCTGAGGCGGGAGGGTTGCTTTGTAGTGAGTTCAGGCCCAGCTAGAGATGTAGACTAAGATCTTATTTCAAAATCCCCAAGAGCACTCTAAAAAAAAAGTGCACCCAGCAGCTCTGGACCAGCTGTCCTGTCTGACCCAGGAGCGGCACTGAACTAAAACAAACGGAGTCCAGCATCTTAGCCCAGCAGCTCTGGAGCAGCCGTCCTGTCTGACACAGGAGCGGCACTAAACTAAAATAAACGGAGTCCAGCATCTGAGCTGTCCTAGCTACGTCCCGAAGCCCAACAACCATGTCCAGTGGCTGTCAGACTAGACAAGGGGATTCAATCCATCTTGAAAGAATTTTCTAACGGACAGCACCGAACAGAGCATAAGGAACTGGCACTTGGGGACATTTTAGCTGTCTCATCTGATGAAAGGAAGAAGGGTGGTGACTGAGTTGGAGGTAAGCACCAGACTGCTGGACATCATTTGATACTGCTGTCCTGTTTCAAGCAGGACAGTAACAAACAGAGATGTTTGTAAAAAAACAAAACAAAACAAAACAAAACAAAACAAAACAAAACAAAACAAAGTATCTGCTGTGATGACCATGGGGAGAACACTCAGAAGGGCTAGGAGGTAGAAGATGGGTTCAAGTCTTCTCTGGTACAATAGGCTAGACTCCAGCTGTGGCAATTCTGGGTAAGTACGTGGAAGATCAAGGCAATCCATCTTACTGATGGAAGCTGGGGAGGATGCAGGAGAGCCATTATTAAGAAAAATTGTCTTTTGTTTAAAAACAAGTAAATTAAAATTGCAGAGAAACTACTCAATGTGCAGAGAAGTTAATGATTCACAATGGGGAAAAATAAGTATTCTTCATAAAGATTTTTCTTACGTGTCAGACAAGGCACTGTCATTTAATGCCTGAGACAGGCAGTCCAGTGTAGGAAGTGCTAACATTATCTACATTTCATAGAAGAGGAAAAGAAAGGCTAACCAGCAGGTAACACATCACAAATGTTCTAAGTTTGACTGTAAAGCCCATGCTGTTTTAGGCACTATGATACCCTGTTTCCCGCTGTTTTAAGCACTGTTGGTTTGCTACGTATTCTTTTTTTGAGAAGTCTCAGAACCCAGACCGGTTTGGAACCAAGAACAACCTTGAATCCCTGAACCTCATGATACCGCCCTTCCCACTGTCAGTTACGGAATTACAGACTAGCAGCACCATGCCCGGCTCCTATTGTTTTATTTAATAAGAGGAAGTGCATTTAGCAAGTGGAAGTCAAGACACCTGGTTCCAATTTGGGGCTGGTTTATAGAACAGGAAAAAAAATCTTTTGTTGTCATTCCAGAAAAAGCAAAGGCCAGTCCTCATGTATGTGGAAGGAAAGCTACATAAAAGAATGCTTAAGTTGTTTTTCTTATTGGCCTGATTATGGTCAGCTATCTGTTCTTCTGTTCCATCTTATTTTATCCAGATTCTACAAGAGGTCCCAAATGACTGATGTTTGTGCTAATCTCCTGATGAGGACAACTGGAAGCAAACTGGGCACCTGGTGGTGAGCTTGCACCTCAGTGGGGGGAAAGGCCTTGAGAACACATGGCCTATGTTGGGTGTTGTTAGGAAAGGGTCTCATGTAGCCCAGGCTAGCCTGATACTCACTATTGGCAAAGGAAGGTTTTTAACTGATTCTCTTCCTCCACTCCTAAGTGCTGGAAATAAAGGTCCAACACACTACACCCAGCTTTTAAATTTTTTCCTTTTGTTTTCTTTTGTTGGTTTCTTGAGACAGTTTCTTCTGTAGTCCAGGATAGCTTTGAACTTCCCAGCTCTGCCTCCTGAACACCAGAGTTATAGATGTGTGGCACCACATCTAGCTGACTGCCTGGACTTGAATCCTGGCTCTATAACTTACTATGGTATGACGTTCACCTCTGAGCCACAGTTTCTGATAACTGGAGACAGCTGTGAGGATTAAATCAGGTGGAAGCACCAGGAATGATGCCGTAAGTCAGAAATTCAAGAGCTGGGTCCAGGGTGGTTCCATGGTAGAGTACTGGCCTATCATGCCCAAGACCTACCAATTCCAAACTCCAACATGGAAACACACACACAAAATAAAAAGATGAGGTAGGTGTTGTGGAATATTTAACTGTGTAAAGCTTATGTATGTAACTTTTTTTATTTATGTAAACTATGCAACTATGTGTGTTACATTTGTTTCTGCTGCATCTATTTAATTATGATAAGATATGTTACTGTATCACCTTGCCTGCCTAAGGCACCTGATTGGTCTAATAAAGAGCTGAATGAAAAAAAAAAAAAGCCGGGCGGTGGTGGCGCACGCCTTTAATCCCAGCACTCGGTAGGCAGAGCCAGGGGGATCTCTGTGAGTTCGAGGCCAGCCTGGTCTCCAAAGCCAGTTCCAGGAAAGGCCCAAAGCTACACAGAGAAACCCTGTCTCGAAAAACCAAAAAAAAAAAAAAAAAAAAACCAAAAAAAAAAAAAAGAGCTGAATGGCCAATAGCTAGGCAAGAGAGGGCTAAGTGGGGCTGGCAGACAGAATAAACAGGAGGAGAAATCTAGGCTCAAGAGAGGAGAGATGAGGAGAATGAAGGAGAAAAAGAGGGAGACACCGGGGCCAGGCAGGCAGCTGCCAGCCAACAGACACAAAGTAGGACATACAGAAAGAAAGGTAAAAAGCCCTGAGGCAAAAGGTAGATAAAGAAAAACAGATTAAAATAAGAGCTGAGATAAGGGGGAGCATTCATAACTAATAACAAGTCCCCATGTCATGATCTGGGAGCTGGTTGGCGGCCCCCCAAAGAAAGCCTGGTACAGGTGGGAAGGAGAAAGAGTAGATGCACTAAGGAATGGGGGCTTTCCACTGTAAGTACTCCATAAACCTTTGACAAAGCACCAACAGTAAATGCTAAGTGCTAACTAACTACCTTATAACAAACAGTAGTATTTGTTACCTTCACTGTATTTTCTAATACACAGACAAGTCAAAGAGTCATGCCAGGCTTGGTAGCGCACGCCTTTAATCCCAGCACCGGGGAGGCAGAGGCAGGTGGATCTCTAGGTTCAAAGCCAGCTTGATCAATTCCAGACCAGCCAGGGCTACAGAGAAACCTTATCTCAAAAAACAAATAAATATTAAAATTTTAAAAAGGAGAGTCATAATTTTCTAGCTAACTACTGGCTCCTAAATGTGAAGAATACATTTTGTGGCCATGCCTCTCCCCATCTGAACAAGGATGCAAGTGCAGCACCATCAGAGAACAAGACCAGCACATTTTTGACTCAGCAGCATCTCTAACAGTGTCTCTAGGCTGATAGGAAAGTCAAGCTGGGGAATAAATTCCCTCTAGGTGCAAACAATTTACCAACATGTTCTCATCAGTTCTGTCTTACAACAGTTGTTAAAGAAAGGTTGGTCAAAATTCAATAACAGTGTACTTAAAACCTTTTATTTTATAACATAGAAATCCATTTTCTAGCCGATCAGGACAGTGACCATTTGATTCACAAAGTATGTCACAGAATTTCTTTTCTCCTTTGGTGCTTTTTTTCTTTTCTTTTCTTTTCTTTTTTTTTGGAGACAAGGTCTCACTATGTTGCCAGGGCAAGCTCATGATCCTCCTGCCTCAGCAGCCTCTTGAGTACTGAGACTACAGGTATGAAAAAGCATGCCTGGCTGGATTGGCCATGGAATTTCTTTAAGTAGTAAACCGTCCTACAGCATATAAAAGTATTAAACCAATCCTGATACTTTCTAATGCGTCTCATCTAAACCCAGGAACAGAAGCTTGGTAATATATTTCAGTGGAGAAATGAACTCAACAGGTACACATGACACAAGACCTGACTCTGAGTATCTTTCTAGAAGCTCCTAACTAAAGATCTAGTCCACTGGAGATTAAAGCTACAGGCTTCAAAGACAGATCAGCCCTCTACTGGATTCCTCACTCCCATTTTCAGCCTAACTATACCTATATACAACAAACAAACACTACTACACAGCCAGTGGGTAATAGTATTGCATAGAAATTTACCTAATTTCCAATTTCTGCTTATTCGTTTACCACTGGAATAAATATATTTGATAAAGGGGCAGATTTTTTTCCTTCATAAATATGCAAATAAATTAAAACCTTTGGCACCAATCTGGGTATTTGATTATGAAGCCATAATATGGACATAATATGGTCACTCCACAATATGGAGTAATAATCATATGTACCTAATATGGACACTCCACAATATGGAGTAATAACAACAGTATGACATAATATGGACACTCCACAATATGGAGTAATAATAATATGGACATAATATGGTCACTCCACAATATGGAGTAATAATAATATGGACATGGTATGGTCACTCCACAATGTGGAATAATAATAATATGGACATAGTATGGACACTCCACAATGTGGAGTAATAATAATATGTACAGAGTATGGTCACTCCACAATGTAGAGTAATAATAATATGGACATGGTATGGTCCCTCCATAATATGGAGTAATAATCATATGGACACAGTATGGTCACTCCACAATGTGGAGTAATAACCATATGGACACAGTATGGTCACTCCACAATGTGGAGTAATAACCATATGGACACAGTATGGTCACTCCACAATGTGGAGTAACAATAATATGGACATGGTTTGGTCCCTCCACCCTGCTCTGTAATGTGTAACGGCCCAGTTTTAAAGACACCATGACAGCAACCAAAGCTGTACCTGGATTTCATCGCACTTGATTAGCTTCTCCACCTCTCCTTGACTCAGGAGAATGAACTCTTCATGCTGCACCACTTCAGGAAAATGCTTCTGGCTAAAAACCTCAGCTGCTTGCATCAGGTCAACGCAATTGTGAGTTTCAGCAAAATCCCTGATACCCAGGCAATTAGAAGGGTCCAACTGACTTTCTAAGAACTCACAGCAGGCTTGTTTCACACCTAGGACAAACACAGGCAGTGAGGAGACTTCAGCATACTTTGCCAACTGTGAAGTGGTCTCACAGTCTTGGATTTTAACATCTTCTCTACATGTTATCTATCAGAAGAACACTGGCTCCACACCTTAACACACAAAGTAGAAAATTTATGGTCAAGGCATTCAATTTATCTCTGTCTTATGTACTATGCCACTTTTAAAAGTCCTTTATCTCTGCTTCTGCTTCATCTTTAAAATGAGTGTAGCAAGTCTGACCTAGTTTCAAGGACACTCACACCATCAGAAGCTGTAAATTCTTAGCTACTGGAACCAATCTAAAAACAGTAACTAACTTACAATTTTCTTATTTTCTCCTCTATATAAAGGTTTTTTTTGTTTGTTTGTTTTAAGATTTACTTACTTTTATTTTATGTGTATAAGTATTAGGTCTGCATGTATATAAATGAACCATGGCATGCAGTGCCCAAGGAGATACTTGTTAGATCCCTTAGAACTGGAGCTAAGGGCAGTTGCGAGTCACCATGTGAATACTGGGAATCAAATCCAGGTTCTCTAGAAGACAAGAGCTCTTAACCACTGAGCCATCCATCTTTCTAATCCCTATATCAAACTTACTTTAAAACTCCAGTGAGGCTGGGTGTGGTGGCACACACTTTAATCCCAGCACATGGGAGGCAGAGGCATGTGGATCTCTCTCTGTGAGTTAGAAGCCAGCCTGGTCTACAAACCAAGTTCCAAGACAGCCAGGGGTGTTACATAGAGAAACTCTATCTCAATAAACAAACAGACAAACAAGCCCTCCAGTGAAAGAAAACCATCTCACAATTCTCCAACTAGAGAATTCAGAATAGAAGCTTGGGATGTAGCATAACAGAAAAGCAGCTCTGCTAGTGGAGCATCTCAGCATGCACAAGGCCCTGGGTTCAATCCCTGGCACTGGAAAAAAGAATGCGCGGTGCATGAACTCAATGCTTTTTTGTTTTGTGTTTTGAGGCAGGGTCTTACTATGTAGTCCTTGCTGGCCTGGAGCACATGATGTAGACCAGACTGGACTCAAACCCACAAATACCTGTCTGTATCTCTCTCCTGAGTGCTGGGATTAAATGCATGTGCCACAGCATCTTGCATAAACTTAATTCTTAATTTATAACTCTGTAAGACATGGTGGTGCACGTCTCTAATTCCAGTGCTCACGAGGCAGAGGCAGGTGGATATGCTCGAGTTCAATGCCAGCCTGGCCAGTGAGTTCCTGGACAGCCACAGTTACAGAGTTAAACCCTGTCTCAAAAACCAAAACTAAAACCAAACAAGGGTACTGGAGAGATGGCTCAGCCATTAAAAGCACCTGTTACTCTTTTTTTTTTTTTTTGTGGTTTGGTTTTTCGAGACAGGGTTTCTCTGTTTTTTGGTTTTGGTGCCTGTCCTGGATCTCACTCTGTAGACCAGGCTGGCCTCGAACTCACAGAGATCCGCCTGCCTCTGCCTCCCAGTGATGAAATTAAAGGCGTGCACCACCATTGCCCTTGTCACTCTTAAAGAAATCTAGATTCAGTTCCCAGCATCCAGAACACAGCTCACAACTGCTTGTAACTCCAGTTCCAGGGGATCTGACCCCCTCTTCTGATCTCTGTGGCCACCAAAGGTCATACTTTCAAGCATAATAATTATTCACATAAAAAATTAATAAAAATAAATGTAAATAAATTTTTTAAAAAGATATTTTACATGATTCCAAGACTTAGATATATAATAAGGTTTATAATGACAAGTCCTCTTAGCCTCTCCATGCCCATCTAATGACAAGGTCAACAGTATCTCTCCAGGCAATGAATGCTGTTAGTTTCTGGGCAATTCTTACATGAGTACTATGTAGGTATGCCTGTATGTAGGTATGCATGTATTAAGGAAATTCCTGTATTTTCCATTCTTCTGTTGTTTGTTTGGTTTAATTATCCTATGTGTATGGGTGTTTTGCCTGCATGTGTATCTGTGTACCATTTTCATGCCTGGTGCCCAGAAGAGGGTACTGGATTCCCTGGAAATGGAATTACAAATAGTTGTACATCACCCACTGGGTGCTGGGACTCAAACACAGGTTGTCCTGAAGAGCAGCCCACGCTCTTAACCACTGAGGCACCTCTTCAGTCCTTTGGTTTGGTTCTGAGACATAGTCTCATTTTATAGACTAAATTGGCTTAACACTCACACAATCCTCCTGTCTCAGCTTCCTAAGTGCTGGGATTACTACTGTTAGCCACCCCACCTGGCTCTTCCATATTGTCAAAAGCAGAAAGAGTTTAAACGTTTTCTTTTACAAGAGCCAAATACTCATATCTGGAGAGATTCTTCTGCACTGCTCTTAAATACATCTGATCTTTCATGCTCAATGATTCAAAAGTCGTGCTTCTAGACAGGTCTCTGAAAGTCTCTTGATTAATTTTACATCAGTGAAAAACACTTCCAGGGCTAATGAGTCATGAACAAGGACACCTTTTATCAACTGTACCTTTCAGCTGAAGTAGACAGGCTGCAGGGAGCAGTTCTTGAACATTCTCCACTGTCACGTGTACCGTTTCTGTGTATACAAAGTCCAACAGAATTTCCATAGTAGAAGCAGTTAAACCTTGAATGTCAACATATGGCTTCCCCTTCTCTGAAAGCTGAAAAGTCATGAGGTAGACAAGAATGGTACTTTTAATTCCACAATCTAAGCCTAAGAGCTTAAAGGGATGCTGGTACTAATTAAATACACATCTTTTAAGAACAATAGTCTGGGGCTGGAGAGCTAGTTTAGTGGTTAAGGGTACTAGTGACTGCTCTTCCAGAGGACCTGGGTTCAATTCCCAGCACACATGGCGTCTCACAGTCATCCCTAACACCAGTTTCAGTGGACTGACGCCATTTTCTGACCTCCATAGGCAACAGCACACACATAAAGCACAGTCATACATGCAGGCAAAACACTCATAAAATAACTTTATAAAAATGTTTAAATCAGGGGGCTGGAGAGATGGCTCAGAGGTTAAGAGCACTGGCTGCTCTTCCAGAAGTCCTGAGTTCAATTCCCAGCAACCACATGGTGGCTCACAGCCATCTACAATGAGATCTGGTACCCTCTTATGGCCTGCAGGCATTCATGGAGGCAGAACGTTGTATACATAATAAATAAATAAATATTTTTTAAAAATGTTTAAATCATCATCTATTTTATTTGATTTGTATATAGCAAGTATGGCATATATTTGTAAATCTGCAAATAGAGTGGGCAGTTGACTGTATCCCTAGGAGTGAACAGTAGAATATCAAATATTTTAGAGACTAATTAACAACCCGATTCCATATTAAAACCAACATAGATGTCTTAGAGAACAGAATACAAAAGTTTCATAAAGCTTCCACCAGTGTCCATGTGCCTTTATGATAAAACATTATCTCTCTTCTCCTGCCTACCACCCCTACGCTAGGTAGTTGTGGCTGGCCTGGTTTTCAGTGTGTAGCCCAAGCTGCCCTTGAACTTGTAACCACCCTCTTGCCCCAGACTTCTGAGGGCTGAGATTACAAGCATTTGCCACCATGTGTGGATAAAATAGAAACAGGACTCTGAGGTTTATAGCTACAACCTCCTCCGAGATTACCACATTCCTCTCATCTGCCCTCAGAGACCATCAGGATGGAAAAAGGGCATGCAGACCACTGTAAGGGGCTCTTCTGTTAACTGTTTGAGCCTGGGGGAGGGGCAACAGGACTGCAGTGAGCTAGAGATGCTCTAGGCTGGATGTGACATCCTATATCAAAAGCAAATGCAAGCCGGGCGGTGGTGATACAGGCCTTTAATCCCAGCACTCAGGAGGCAGAGGCAGGCGGATCTCTATGTTTGAGGCCAGCCTGGTCTACAGAGTGAGTTCCAGGGCAGCCAGGGCCATTACACAGGAAAACCCTATCTTGAAAAACTGGAAAAAAAAAATCAGCCTATTACAGCACAACTCAGCTGTCTGGTGGTTTTTCAAAAATTTGAAAAGGCACCTGTGACCTCAGAGCCTTAGGGCAGAGACAGGCAGATCCCAAGACTCACTCGTCAACCAAGCAGCAAGCAGAGAGCTCAGTGAGAGACCCTGTCTCACAAAGTAAGGTGGAGAGTGACTAAGGAGGACAAGTGGCAGTGGCCTCACAAGGGTGAGGCACATGGACACCCATGCATTCTCACACACCACCAACTCCTATTACAACACTCTATCTGCTTCCATTATTAATTAAATGGCTTTATCATCTTTGAATTCTCCATCAGCCCAGAGAGTAACAAAAAAAAAAATTCTTTACAAAACCAATCCCATACATAAAGAAAAAAAAAAATCATTAGTGATACATGTTGTCTTTAATCCCAGGTAGAGGGAGGCACATCTCAAGTTCAAGGCCAGCCTGGTCTACAGGAGTTCTAGGACAGGCACAGAGAAGCCTTGTTTAAAACAAAGAAAGAATTGTGTATGAGAAGAAATGAGTTATTTTCCAAGACTCTACAAATTTCTCGGTGTTGAAAAAACAGTGCAGACAGACTTTCCGCAAGATGACAGCACACAGGACATACACAATCAGCAGCTGGCAGTGTAGCCCATTTCACGCTCAGCACTTGTGGTGAACAGCCCTTACCCACCCAGCTAAATGCCAATGCTCTGGGGGCAGACATCATGGAGAGCAGTATAGGCTAGAGATCTGTGCTGCTGTATTATTCAAGACAGTTTTTAAATTAGCCTGGATTAGCCAGAATGACCTGAGAGCTTTCTATTTCTCTTACCAGCCTTATGACTGAGCAAAGGAGTTTAGAACTAGGCTTTAGAGTCACAAGCTGCAGAGGCAAAGTCCATTTGCATGCAGCATTCCAAAGCTCTGTGACCTTGGGCAAGACATTTATTGAGACCCTTCTTCATTTGTAAAATGAAATGTAATATTTACCCCTAGGGTGAATGATGAACTTGGCACTGTACCCGGGCCCATAAATATAGTTATTATTATCATACTTCCGCTCCTATCTGGTTCTAGTGCAACTACTTCTTCACTACGGTGATGGGTACTAACTAAGGAAAATACTGGTGGTTAGAGATGCTTTTTTTTTTTTTTTTTGGTTTTTCAAGACAGGGTTTCTCTGTGTAGCTTTGCGCCTTTCCTGGAACTCGCTTTGGAGACCAGGCTGGCCTCGAACTCACAGAGATCCGCCTACCTCTGCCTCCCAGTGCTGGGATTAAAGGCGTGCGCCACCACCGCCCGGCTTAGAGATGCTTTTTAAAGAATCTTATCATAGCCAGGCATGGGTGGCCCACACCTGTAATCTCTGAACCTGAGGAGGCTGAGGCAGAAAGATGGAGTATTTCAGACCAACTTGGGCTATATAGTGAGATTCTGTCTCAAAGACAGAAGCGCACACACCAAACCGGAGGGCTGGAGATGGTTAAAAGTGCTTACTATTCTTGAAGCACCGCATCAGATGGCTCACAACCACTGTAACTCTAGTTCCAGGGGATCTGACATGCTCTGGACTCTAAGGACACTGGCTTGAACATGATGCACATAAAATTCATGCTGACGCACATGCGCGCGCACACACACACACACACACAAATCTTTTTAAAATCTTTTTTTAAAAAGATTTATTCATTTATTTAATGTGCAGTGGTGTTTTGCCCATATATATTCTGTGTGAGGGTATCGATCCCCTGGAACTGGAGTTACAGACAGTTGTGAGCTGTCATGTGGGTACTGGGAATTGAACCCAGGTCCTCTGGAAGAGCAGCCAATGCTCTTAACTGCTGAGCCATCTCTCCAGGCCCAATTTTTTTTTTAAATCTTGAAAACAAACAAAAAACTAAAAAGTCAGCATAATGAAATAATTTATGTCTAAGTTTAAATACATAATACTTATTCATATATCTTAAACTTAAAATATTTATAAATACTTGTTCAAATATTTTTATTTTTACTTGTTAGAAACTTAAAAAACACTTTATTGTGTAATGAGCTCACAAACAAAAGCATCACACAGCTAGATGAGTCACTCAAACACTTGCCCGCTCCCCAATTCTATCTCTCTCAGTGAGCTTCCAGACAGTTAGGACGGCCATCTGAAGCCGTGGCACTTCCCTTAGGGCTTTATACTCTCACTACCAATTACATTTTGATTCACTATTTCACCACACAGAAAGAAAAACCCATGACATAGTTAAAACTAGAAAACCAATTAGCTTTATATTCTTTCACGACTCACATACCCTGCATAGGTGGAGGCCAGTGGGTTCTTTCCTTCTACCTTTATGTGAGTTCTGGGGACCAAACTCATGTGTCACATCCGGCTCCTTTACAGGCCTAGCCATCTCAAATGTACATAGACATAGACAGACACAGACACAGACACAGACACAGACACAGACACACACACACACACACACACACACACACACACACACACACACAGGTCAGA
>CABHPP010131602.1:0-29370 GCA_902168425.1 Peromyscus attwateri | reverse complement strand
ACACACACACAGTAACTCCTTTGAATAGGGAATGATGGTCAACCAAATGCTGTAATATGTGCTGCATTCCATGCCATGTGTTAGGAACATCTAGATGAACTGTATATGGCTCTTGTTCCTACAGAGCTCACCGGGAGGCATTTTATCAATTTAGCTACGGTTCACAGATAGACAGGATAGGTAGTGTTCAGCACTAAAGACACTAGTTATGAGGGTGGGCAGGGAGAGGGTGAGGCCCGTGCTCCTGTGGGGCTTGGGACGCCAGGGGACAAATGAGACTGAAGGACACTGACACGTTTGGAGACCAAGGAAAGGAGAAAGAGAGGGAAGCAACAAGGGCAGGACATGGGACAACGGCTGTGACACCACAGGACACGGAATGACATAAACGAGGTGTTGTAAAGGCAGCCAACTGCCAGTGCAAAGACTGTGAAGTGTCAGAAGGTACTGAAGATGAGTTTGTGTCAAGACATACACACTGAAGTGAATGTTAGAAAGATGGAACCATGGAATTATTCAAGATACATGACAACGGATGAATTCACCAGGGATTGCTAGAGAATGTAACCAGAGCCTTTGGGGAGGGACCCCCAGAGTCAGGAGCTGGAAGAGGAGAAGAAGCAGGGGGCCCAAAGTAGCTGACAAGACCAGGAAGGACTAGGGGAACGCATTGCAACTGAGACTAGTGAGGAAGGAATGTCCAGCAGTGGGCTGTCAGGGTGGTTAAATGCCACAGAGAGGCTGGAGTGAATGGCAACCAAGATAAAGCTGCTCATTGTCTAAAGCCACACTCTCTGAAGCAGCCTGTGGGCCTTTTGTTTTAAAATTAAATGAGAAGTATAAGATATTAATAAGCCTTGGAATAAAGCTTCTATGTCAGTGAACAGCAAAGACGCAGCGGCTCACTGGTGGAGATTACCGCACAGTCACACACAGCATTCCTGTTTTCAAAGAAACCTAGAGGACAGTATTCAAACTCATCTTTGTAACATTTGGGGGAAGATTATAGCCTTAAAAAAGCCAGAAAATCTGCTTCCATTGCTTTCTTGCTTTGTAGAACCATTGACACTAACAGTAGATAACTTTCCAGGAACTTGGTGACAGAAAATGGAAGATTATGAGAATGATGGGGACACACTCAGGAAAACCCAGCACTTCTCCAGCATGAAATGATTTCATGTGACTTAGTTCATTTTACCTTCAGTAACTCTGTGGAATAGTTTATCTCCATTTTATGTATGTGGGCAGCTTATAAGAACCCATGTTAAAAATAGACACATCGGACAGGACTGAAGAATTCCAAATAAGCAGGACTTTGTTGGATTATCTTGAGCTCTGCCTAGAATGACGGAGGAAATTTGATCAGGGGACAAAAACAAAGAGAATATCAGGGTATCAACCCCCTTCTGTGTGTAGACGCAGCTGGAAGGCATATAAATTTTATGTTGCAAATGACAAAGCCCATATCAAACCCACTTAGAAAGAAATGGTAACGGGGTGCGGGGGATGGTTGGCTCAAGAATGGAAAAGTCCGAGGGTAGATGTTTAGTCTAAAGGCTCAACTCTGACTGAATCCAAGGGCAATTCTATCTCTGTAAAAGCCAAGTCAAACCTTGGATGCACTCTGTGTGTATATGGGCAGGGGTGGGCGTGGTTGTACTGAGCCAGAGTAGGGCATCAAGGATGAGGCTCAGGTACACCTCAAGTGAAGGACTTAGGTAGAGAACCAGCAGTTTCACATGGGAAAATC
This sequence comes from Peromyscus attwateri, assembly GCA_902168425.1. NCBI lineage: Eukaryota > Metazoa > Chordata > Mammalia > Rodentia > Cricetidae > Peromyscus > Peromyscus attwateri. The sequence continues at coordinate 27,620 of CABHPP010131602.1, read as the reverse complement.
AGTCGCTTTTAGAGGAAAGAAGGGTTAGTAGGCAGCAAACCCAGCGGATCTCCAAAACCAGTCCCGTCTTCAAGCAGCGCTCCACCAGCTTCCCAGAAATTCTTACTCTTAGAACTATTTCTTTCATACTTGAGTCTCAGGAGTTTTCTTCCATGCTGCAGATACTCTGAGGCAAAGGTTTGCAGTGTTGGTGGCGTATCAGAGTCACGTGGGTAGCCAAAACATTCTTTTGAGAATGTGGATGTCTAAGCTTACCGTCTTCAGTGAAGTGCTGTGGGCGGGCAATATGACGTCAGTGGTACAGTGCTTACCTAGCATATGGGTCCATATCCAGTACTGAAAAAGCAAGCAAGCAAGCAAGCGAGCAAGCAAGCAAGCAAGCAAACACAAAACCATCAGTTGAAGTCCAGGCATTGAACCCCAACGCACCAGACTTTGCCCCGGCGTTGGAAAGGAACAATGCACTGTACACAGTTACTAGCAGACCTCCCACGCCTTCCCCACCCCCCACCTGGTGTCAGGGTCTGTGGCTGTTTAACAGCTGCTTCGGGAACACTGACCGAACTGAATATAATTATAATTGCACGGAGAGAGCATATTGCACTCTACACTTGCGTGTTCTGGGTATTTGTACACTAGATTTCTACTGTGTATTTGGGACTCCAAGGTACGAAAAGTGATGGGTAAAGTGAGGAAACCCTCCAGTCCTGTAGGGAGAACTAGCTTGTGGGACATTACTGTTTAGAGTTGGGGAAGCACGTCGAAGGCCACCAAATCCACTGGAATCCAAAGAACTCTGAGTCTTAAGAGTTCTTGTTTAGCATGTGGAAACTCCCGTCGGGGAGAATAAACCCCGCTTGTTTGAGGACTCTCTTCACCATGGCTGAAGCAAAGGGCCTGAGCGAGGAGGGCAGAAGCTGCAGCTGGGGAGGTTTTTGTTTGTTTTTAGTTAAATGCTCAAACACTAAAGTAGTGTTTCTTGCAGGGAAAATATCACAAAGCCTATCATTTTGAGCCTGTACATTTCCAATTTGTGAGTTGAAGAAAACTGTCACAGTTTTAAATTGGATTTTAAAATCGGCCAGGAAAGGAATCTAAGCGGCTTCTCCCCAGGGCTCCGGGCTGCAGTGCCACTCATGGCCACAGGGATGCAGTACAGCTCAGCCGACAGTAGCAACCGTGATGAGAGGCGGTTTCCAGAGAATCCCTTCCCAAGCAGTGAAAGCCGATCTCCTGGAAGCAGGCAGAAGGTATCCCTTCTCTATCATCCATCTCTCTCCTCAGGCCTCCCGCAATTCCTGTGGGACTCCAAATGTTTATTAAACGACAGTTTCTACAGGCTTATTACACATTGCCTACTCCAGGAAGTGGTCTTGCCTTGTTTAAAAAAAAAAAAAGGAAATAACGGAAATGTCTAATGACGAAGGGCTGGTAAAATGACTTGTTCAATGCTCATACAAAGAAACACAGTGCAGCTATGCAAGCGTGTTCCAGACATTACTTAGGGAAAATGATAAATGAGAATAAGTTAAGTGAAAAAAAGCAAGCCTGTTGTGGTGGCTTTTTAACCCCTGTACTCAGGAGGATTGCAAAATAGAGGCTAACTTGTGCCTCACAGTGAGGTCTTGTTTTAAAAAAAAGTGTGTATGGGTGGGTGCCTGGGAGTTGGGAAGATGGCTTAGTTGGTAAAGGGCTTGCTGCAGGCATGAGGACCTGAATTTGGATCCCTAGCATCCAGATAAAAAGCAGGACACCGTAACCCCAGAGCTGCAGAGGCAGACAGCAGGATCCCTGGGATATGCGGGCAAGCTCTAGGTCAGCTCTGGCTTCAGGGAGACGCTGTCTCAAAAACTAAGGTGTCAGGCAATTGAGGAAAGGCACTCCATGTAGACCTCCAACTTCACGAATGCACACAAACAGTGCACTCGTGAACACAAATACCCACCCCCCCATCAAATAACAACAACAAAAGCAAAATCCAGATACCCAAATTATTTGAGGTTCAAGTGTTATTAAAGTGTTTAGATGGCACATACTTACATAGAATAAAATCTCTTAAATCGTAGACTTATTGTTGAAGTCTTATTTTCCTCTTTATAATGTTTTATAATTTCATAAAATAACGAACACAAACACTTTTATACTTAGGAGAAAGGTAATGAAGGAAATACCACAGCAGACGACTATTCAGTCTACCACATGAAGAAGAAAACAGGTCTTAGTGGAGGCTATTAATGCTTATGGGACTACTCCATGTTTACTTATTGATAGGTGTTGGGGAATATTTGTTTAACTATGCAAAGACGTGTTGCATTTGTTTAATTATATAAAGATGTCTTGCTGTTTCATCTTGCCTGCCTAAGGTATCTGATTGTTCTAATAAAAAGCTGAACAGCCAATGGTGAGGGAGGAGATGTAGGTGGGGCTTCTGGGGAGGGAGAGTAACTAGGAGGAGGAATTTAGGTTTGAAAAGAAGAAAGAAATAGAGATGCCAGGGAGACACCGTGGAGACTCCAGGGGCCAGCCACCTAGACATGGAGGAAGCAGGAAAGTAGGACATACAGAATGAAAGAAAGGTAAAAAGCCCTGAGGCAAAATGTAGATGAATAGAAACAGGTTAAATTAAGTTAAAAGAGCTAGTGGGACAAGCCTAAGCTAAGGCCAATAATTCATAATCAATAAGTCTCTATGTCTTGATTTGGGAGCTGGTTGGTGGTCCAAAGAAAATGCCAACTATAGATAGGCTCTTCCCCTAATATTGGCCAGGGATTGAGAAGCCAACTGATCACTAATTAGTTGTAATTATATATCATCATTAATTTTCTTCTGTATTTTTAATTTTTTTCTGTAGGAAGCACACACAGTTTATTTAAAATACTTAAATAGAAGTATTTATATGAATATTGGTTATTGAATTGCCATTTATATTTTCCTTTAGTCTAGAGTAGTCTTTACACTTCTTTTTTTCTTAGCATTGCCTTTGTGAAGAGATCAAGTGAGACGTCTTGCAGTATCCTGCCCTCTAAATTTGCCTGATTATTTCTCGAGGTGCCCTTGAATCTATTCTACCCCAGATGTATTTCCTGGAAACAGGAAGTTAAAACCATAACAGGAACAGATTCAGGTCACATTGTTTTGGCAGCCTTATGTGCCGGGAAATGCTGTGTAAGCCATAATTCACGCTATCAGGAGGTGTATCAGGTGTATCAGGTTGTCTCCAGTTCAGGGTCAGGCCGTTGTCACTTGGCCCCATGCCCTTTGGGCAGAACGTACTGGCAGAAGAGTGTGCCAGAAGAGGCTCTTCACCCCCTGGTGGACAGTAAGCAGAAAGACAAATAGATACATTTTAAAAATTGCTTTTTTTTTTAATGTTTGAGATTATAATATAATTGTATCATTTCCCTCTTCCCTTTTCTTCCCTCCAAGCCCTCCCACATAGCCCTCCTTGCTCTTTTCCAAATTCATGGCCTCCATTAATTGTTGTTGTATGCATATATGCATACACATTTACATCCCTTAATACAACCTGCTCAGTCTGTATAATGGTACTTGTATGTATGTTTTCAGGGTTGACCATTTGGTGTTGGATAACCAATTGGTGTGCTCTTTCCTGGGGAAGCCTATATCTTCCCCTCTCAGCATTCCTTAGTTGCTGCTAGTTCTTTGTGAAAGACCTGGTGGTCTTTCTCCTGTCCACTTTAGCACGTCTGTGGTTGTCTTTGTTCAGCTCACATTTAGACAGTCATGTTGGTGAGATTTTATGGGTGTAGATTCTGACATTACTAAGAGACACAAGCTCATTAAATCCTTGATCCTCTGGCTCTTACAACCTGAAATGTATTCCCTATGACTGATCTTGAGTAATAAATGGTAATAAGTGGTGGAATACTTGCTACGTTGGTGAATCAATGTTGATGTATGATTATTAAAGGTCCAGTTTACTTAGAGGTCATTCTTTGTGTGTTACATTCTATGAGTTTTGACAAATGGTATAATCACATGTTTCTACCATTACAGTATCTTACTAACAAATGGTCAGATAGATTTGATTTATCAAACAATCTGTAATATTGATTTTTGTATATTGATCTTACATCCTAAAACCCTGTTAAACCCATTTGTTAATTCAAGTGGCTTTCTTGCAGATTCGACTCCATTTTCTGCACAGATGAGTACACTGTCTACAGAGGAGAAGTTTCCCTCTTTCTTTCTGAATCTTCTAGCATGGTAGTTCTCAACCTTCCTAATGCTGTGACCCTGTGATACAGTTCCTCAGACTGTGGTGACCCCCAACCACAAAATTACTTTGCTGCTGTAATTTCATTATGATAATTCATAACTATAACTTTGCTAGTTATGAATTGTAATGTAAATATCTGATGTGCAGGATATCGGGTATGTGACTCTGCAGGGGTCGTGATCCACAGGTTGAGAACCACTGCTCTAGTACAATGTTGAAAGAAATGTTATCATCCATGCCTTCCTTGTTTATGATTTTAAGATGGATACATTCAGTATTTCACATTCTTTTTTGTTCTTTTTTGTGTTTTGAGACAGGGTCTTATTATGTAGCTCAGGTTAGCCTTCAACTTGTGATGTTCCTGTCTCTGTGTCCTGAGTGCTAGGATTATAGGCAGGCGCGCGCGTGTGCACACACACACAGAGTTTAATGTTTTATAATTAACTATGATGTTAGCTGCAGATAATCATAGATGACCTTTACTACTTTGAGGAAGTTTCTTAGTTTTTAAAATTATGTCGTTGAATTTTGTCAAATACCTTTTCTGCATCTATTCAGAGGATCATACATGGTCTTTTAATTTGTTAAGATGATGAATTATAATGACTAATTTATTCATATGATGCTGGAGCTGCATTCCTGAAGTTGACTCTGCTTGGTCATGATGTATTATCCTTTCTGTACTGCAGTCTTTCAATAAACAAAGGGGTACATTCAAAGACTGTCAAAGATGCCTGAAATTGCGCATACCAGGAAACACCACTCCCTTGGTCCCTGTGTGGTTAATCCTGGGTGTCAATTTGATTAACTGAAGGAGGAAAGTCTTCCAGTGTTGATAGCATCTTTGGTCTTTGTATGCCTTTACTGCTTGTGGATGAACATGCGTAATATGTAACCTATTGCTGCTGTCCTCCTTCCTTGACATCAGAACTCAGCTTCACTGTCGTCCAATGTGGATTGAAGATCAGCAGCTCCCCAGAAATCCTCTAGGTCTTCAGCACCAGATGGGGTTTGGAACTCTTCAGTGTGCAGACAGCCATTGTTGGACTACTCAACCTATGTCATGTAAGACTAATAAATCCATATATATTCATATTATAAAAGCATAACCTGTATATAAATATATACTTATTTATACATGGATATACAAATCCATATATATTCATTCTAGCAGTCTATTCCTCTGGGAGACCCTGATGGATATTGATTGTGGTGCTTTCTGCACCCAAGCGCCTATGGCCTCATGAGGCATGCTCTGTGATCAGGTGACTGCTTTAATGCTGATTCCACACTAAGCAAGCACTACTCAGAACTAGGCAGCCACAACATTACAGCTTCTTTCTGGGACATCCCTGAAGACAGTGGTGAAGGGAAACCTTCTCAGTGGGCAGAATTTCCTGTATTGCACATAGCTGTGGCTCTTGCTTAGAAGGAAAAACGGACAGATTTGATTATGTTCTGATTCCTGGGCTCTACTCACTTTGGCTGGATGGTTGGGGACTCCTGGAAGAAGCATGATTGTAGAATTGCTGAGCAAGATATCTGGGGAAGGGATACATGCAAGGATTTCATCACAATGGAGGTAATGACAGGCATGTCTGGATTGCAGCAGATATTTTAGGGCATTTGTTGGTACTACCGTGTCCTCTGGTTGAAGTCAAACTACAACAACCCAATCCAAGTAGGATGATAAATAGCCCTGACCCTTCAAAAATAAATATATGAATAACCCTTCCAGATAAAAAGAACCAAGACCTGCTGAGGTGCTTGTTGAGGGCAGAGGAAATACAGAATGAGTAGACAGTGGTTACAGAACTAAGGAATGTAGTTACCCTGAGCTTCTGTGCCTTATTTTGTTAAGAAAATGTTTGTGTGTTCTCTTTCTAGCAATACTTTTTTATTTATTTGTTTGTATAGCCCTGACTAGCCCGAAACTTCTATATGACCACGTTGGGCCTCAGACTTGCAATACTTTTCCTGTCTCTGCCTCCCCAGGGTTGGGATTATGTGTATGAACCACAGCTGGTTTCAAAAGTTATTAGTACATATTTGGCAGATGCTATACATACTTGAATAGCAATAGATTCAGGAAGATGATTATTTTGAAATTATTGATAAGTCCTCCCAACTCAGTTTGATAAAATGCTCAATTGTAAAGCTCTGTGCAATTGCTACTTATTCCTATTGTTATGTTTTCTGTGTTGTATCAAAAGCTTTACATGGGCTTTAGGTTTGCGCTGTATTCTGTCACGTGAGAGTTACAGGAGACAGAATAATTAAGCTGGAACAGATGACATTAAAAAATGCTTAATTTTTGTAGCTTTAGGAATTATGCTTTAGCAAGGTAAATTTTTTTTAGTGTAATGATGAGTCTTTTAGATTTTTCTGGATAAGATTATTTTTAAAAATATATTTAGAAGAAAGCTTTATTCCAATGTCTTGACTTTATCTAGGACTTTGGAAAATGTTTAAATGAAAGAAAAATTAGCAAAATGTATGTTAGTGAACACTTAGAGCCCAATTTAAAATACCCTTTCAAAGCAGCAAATGGGAAACGGTGTCTCTTATCATGGTTCCGGTGGAATACGCTCTAATGCATGCTGCAGTCCATCAAGTTCAATTATCTTATAAATGATAAAATAATTATGTTTTCAAAGTGACGACAGAAATTGCAGGAGGTGCTTCTGGAATGCTGATCTCTCTTCTGTTGTTCTTCATTTTAAATGGCAGGTAAAAACAGTGAATGTTTTAGCAAACTATTTCTTAAACCTTTTTTTTTTTTCACCTTTGGTGAATAGTTTATTTTATTTGTTCTTTTCATCTGGTTCTGGGGGCTCACCCAGGGCCATGTGCACTCTCCAAGCCCCTGTGATAGGTTTTTTTTTAATGCATTGTATAAAGGGGAATAAGAATAAACATCAGAGTGGGAAGACAGAGAGATCCACCAGGAAGAACACCCCTCTCCAGAGACATGAATTTCCTCAGTTCGCCACGGTAGGGCAGTATAATGACAAAGCGACCCGTCAACTAAAAAGAAAAGGAACACCCAACTCTTCAAAGACCATCTCATTAGTATTGGCAGTTAACTATCCCCAAGCCTCCAGAGGTAAATGAAAAACTATGAATGATTACCTGGGAAAAGTCTATTCTCTTAATGATGAAAGGGGAAATGAAACTGGCCCACAGATAAGTGCAGATGCAATTCATAGATTAGAAGGGTAAGTCGTCATAAACAAAGTCAATCAAACACGAAGGACCTCAGATCTCGGATCAAACCCTGCTCTGTATTTCGAGTCATCTGTTTGATTCATGCAGTTACCACATCCCATCAAACACAGAGACTGGTGAGCACGATGAATTGGACACCTGACAGCTTTCTAGTTAAGCAGGTTTTACAGCCACCTTTCCGGAAACTATCAGCACATTTCTACTTGACTTGAGTACAACTACGAGATTGAAATTTCCTGTAAGGAAAAATGATTACTTACTACTGTATCAATTTGGAGATGCCTGGGTTCAATGAAAACAAGCAAGGTCTATTTCCCCCCGTGGGAAATGCATTACATCAGACAGAGTCTGTGCCAGCCATCTACTCCTTTCAAATAAATACATCCTAACCCAACCACGAGCATGCTGGCCACTGCTAATCACCTTTTTGGAGGGAAACTTTCAGACAGTCTTTTCACAAAACAATCCTAAAAGCTGTGATATGTGCTACAACGCAGATGAATCTTGGAGGCATTCTGCTAAGTGAAATAAACCAGTCACACAAGGATAAATATTATGTGATTGAATCTACACAGGGGTCTTAGAGTAGTCAAATTCATAGAGACAGGATAGAACGGTGACGACCAAGACCTGAGGGGAGGAAGGGATGAAGGGCTAGTGATCTAGGGGTACAGAATTTCAGCTGAGGAAAACTGAAAAGGTCCAGAGATGGAGGTGGTAACATTTGTTAGCAACATGAATTTACTTAGGATCACAGAATGGTATACAGAAAGCTTAAATGAGGGGGTGGGAAGATGACTCAATGGGGAACATACTTGCCCTGAAAGCATGAGGACCTGGGTTCAAATCCTTGGAATGTACTTATGAGCCAGGCATGGTAGTATGAATATCTGTTATCTCGGTGTTCCTTTGGGAAGATGGGAAGTAGAGACAGAAGAATCTAGAAGCTCCTGAGATGACTAGCCCTGTGTATGCAGCAGCAAATAGTGTGCAAGGCCTTCATGACATAAGGTTGTCCTCTGACTTCCGCATGAGCACTGTGGCACATGTACACACTCATGCATGTGCACACACATACACACACACACCACATACACAGAATATTAAAAGATGGTTAATTGGTAAATTTTATGTTATATATACTTAACCACATTAAAAAGAGTCAAAAATTATAATAGCTATTATCCCCTTTTCTCATTATAAAATCAATATATATTTTCATTGTAAAATGTATTATGGAAAAGGATCTGGAAGTACTATAGAGATTGTTACATTTTTTTCCTGTTCATTTTGTCATATATAGTGTGTGAGAGAGACAATTTAGTTTACAACATGGCCTCTGAGACTAGGAAGCTCCATGGGAGTGAGAATATTGCTGATTAGTTTGACATTTCTTCCGCCACATTTCACTAGAGGACAAGCTAGCTGTCTCTAGGAAGGAAAGCTAGTTGTGTTTCAAAGATTGTAAGTGTGTAGTGAGAAAGTTATAGCTATTTTGTCATTTAATCCAAGTGCACACTGGTAACCAAATCATCTGGTGAGAGCCAATAGCTTGACTTGAAATTTTCAGAACGTTGGATATGGGAATAGGACAGTGATGTTTAGGCAGAAGCATATGCATAAAACCAAATTAAGACAATATCCAAAATAAAGGTTCTAAAGAAAAAAAAGTATATATTTTGAGACTGTCACATTAGCCTTGAACTTACTATGTCGCCTAGGTTGACTCTGAGGTTTTAACCCTCCAGCTTCAGCTTCTCAGGTGTTGGGATTATAGGTTATGTGCCACACACCCAGTTCACAAAGTGCTGGGATTGAACCCTTGTGCATGCGAGGCAAGCACTTTACCAATCCAACTCCGTCCTGTGTTTTCAACCATTACATGGCAAACAGAAACAGTAATGTGAATGGCTGCTTTACTTACTAGCATTTTTTTAATTCAGAAAAAATAATGTTCTGAATATGGGAAGACATAATAACAAAATAAGTAATAAATATTTCCTGTCACTAAGAATAGACAAAAAAGATATAATGTCAAATGAGCTACAGATTCTAACAATGCTTGTGTGATAAAACACTTTCACAATACAAGTAGAGAGTCCCGCCAGGCCTACTGCTGTTCCCGCCTCTTTTCAGAGGCAGAACGATGGCCAGTTTTCACCATCATCTTGATGGGATGTAGAATCACCATGGAAACGCACCTCTTGGTGTGGGTATGAGGAGGTTTCCAGAAATGTTTAACCGGGGAGGAAGACCAGCTCTGAATGTAGGCAACACCATCCCGTGAGAGAGAATCCAAGGTGAACCATCTGTCTCTGCTGGTCTGCAGGAGCAGTGTGACCAGCTGCCTCACACTACGGAAGCCATTCCTTCCCCACCATGACGGACTGTATCCTCTCAAACCGTGAACCAAACCAAGTCTTCCCTTAAGATGCCATTGCAAGACATCTGGTTTACAGAAATGAGAAAAGTAGCTAATACAGTCAACCTCTTTCACGTTCATGATTTTGCTGTGTGTCCTTTCAATAATTATTTCTGATGACTTAAAGATATGTGCATGCATTCATAAAAATGTATTATATTGTTTATTGTTTCTCAAATTCATATTAACATGTGCATGTTAATTGTATGTCTTCTTTTGTACTTTTAAAAAACTATATAAAATATAGTTTTAAGGTTGGTTGGTTCATGTTACTAGCTAATATTCTTAAACCTGTCATTCTCAAAGGAGACAATTTTACTTCCCCCAGGGATACTGGAAATGCCTAGAGTTTTTTTTGTTTTTGTTTTTTTGGATGAGGTCTTGCCATGTAGTCCAGGCTAGCCTCTACCTTGAGATCCTCTTGCTTCAGCTTTCTGTGGAAGCTGAATACGTACCACCATCTCTAGCTTGGAGATAATTTTGTCACAGGGAGTTGCTATTCATGTCTGTTGGGTAGAAGTCAAGAATGTTGCTAAACCTGCCACAAAGAGCCCCCCACCAAAGAGTTATCAAAGAATTATCTGACCTCAGATGCCAATAACGCTTAAAATCTCTGGTCGTAACTAGTGAGTCTTGAAGCAAGATGGGACTGCCAGCAGCAGTGTCGTTAACTTGGGAACTTGTTAAAATGCAAAGAGTTCTACAAACCCCCCAAACCAAAGAATCAACAGTTGGGGTAGGGGGCTGGTAATCAACCATAGGTCTGATATTACCTCCTTATTCTGAGACAGGAAATTTATTGACCTTATTCTATGGCAATAGAGACATCCAGCAAACGTCACTTAAGAGTAGAACAAGACAGCCAAGTGAGAATCCTTGGATGGGGGCAAGACCGAGCGGTGCTCATTGGGGAGGGAGTACTGGTATGGTAAGGCAAGCGGAGCCAGCGCAGGGAGGGAGAAGACTACCATTTTTGTGAGCCCTAATTACTTTTTGGAAATGGGTGAACTCGAAGACCAGCATGATGAAAGGTATAAACAGGGCTCTAGAAGAACTCCGAAGCTTCTCAGGGTGAGGGGAAGAAAGAACTGAAGTTCTGGGAAGGGCAGGAACCCAGAAAGGAGGGGACCAGAACCTGGGAGTACCCACCAGAACTCTTACAGCAGGGCAGAAGCCCAGATGGACCACCAGAACCTCAGAAGAACGGAAGATTGGTAAGAGAAAAAGGATCATGAGGTTGGGGAGGGACAAGATGTAGATGGGCATGGCCTGATCAGCTCTGAGGTGAGGGAGGGTAAACACTAAGAGTTAAAGACAGAAAAAGCACCAGAGAAGAGACTCTGGAAGATTTGAGGTTTTTGGTTCTAGAGGAGGTTGAAGGAAGACATCAGAGAGTAAAGATAGGTTTTAACAGGGTCACTTCAGATGGTCTTGAAGTTAATTCCATTAGTTTTTTAAGTTTTGGTTGCAAAATTGTGTCTCATACACAGGATTATTAAAAAGGCTAAGATTGACCAGGCATGGTGGTGTACGACTTTAATCTCAGCACTTAGGAGGTGGAGGCAGAGGCAGGTGGATCTCGGTGAGTTCAAGGCCAGCCTAGACTATATAGTGAGATCCTGCCCTCAAAAATAAAATAAAATAAATTTAAAATTAAAAAGGCTCAGATAGTCCTAGATAGTTTTGGCTTTGGACCTGTAACTCTTCATACTTACCTTTAGAGTTCTGACAACAGAGGTATGGCTTGCTGACATTTTAATATAGAGGTGGCAAAGGACTACTATATTTAATATCAGAATTAAAAACATATAGTCCCTGTTGAGTTGCTCAAGAGGAAGTGGGGGAAGGCGTTAGAGGGGGAAACGGGAGAGAAAGGAACTTGAGGCCCCAGGTGGAGAGCTCACATACCCACTCCCCACGTGGGTCACCCAATGAAAGGTGAGCGAGAAGGAAAGACAGACAAGAGAGTGAGTGACTTGAGACAGTGTAGGCCTTTATTGGGGGATGGGAAGACCTGCAGAGGCGGTCTAGAAAAACCAGAGCCCTGGTTTTAAGTTTGGGTTGTTACATGCATTTGTTTGTTTGTTTGTTTTTTGGTTTTGCTTGTTTGTTTGTTTTCGGAGAAAGGGTTTCTCTGTGTAGCCCTGGCTGTCCTGGAACTCACTCTGTAGACCAGGCTGGCCTTGAACTCACAGAGATCCACCTGCCTCTGCCTCCCGAGTGCGGAGTGCTAGGATTAAAGGCGTGCGATACTACCACCTGGCTGTTCCATTGCCTTTCAACAAAGAGTTTAGTGATGCTCGCAGGGGCGGTGGTGGCACACGCCTATAATCCCAACACTCAGGAGGCAGAGGCAGGCGGATCTCTGTGAGTTCGAGGCCAGCCTGGGCTACAGAGCAAGATCCAGGACAGGCTCCAAAGCTACACAGAGAAACCCTGTCTCAACTGCGCCCCCCGCCCCCGCCCCCCCCCCCCAAAAGTTTAGTGATACTCATGCTCTGACAGTTAACAACCGCTGCTAGAGGTACAGTGTTGGTAGGAAGACAGAGGGAACACAGAAAACATTTACAGAGCCAGATTATCTTAAGCGCCTCCAAATGTGTCTGATACAGAAGGAATAAAGGAGACAGAACTGACTGTCTCTCTATCCTGGCTGTCCTCGAACTCGTGGAGACCCTCTTGACTCTGCCCCACCAGTGCTGAGGTCACAGGTGTGAGCACACGCCCTTGGCTGGGAATTCTTCATGTAGGAGCTCCACTCAAGCCAGGAGAATGGGTAGCATTACAAAAAAGAAAAGATACTGTATATAAGTTTGGAATGTCACAAGCTAACATTAGTTCTGGCGATGGGTAGAACAGCTTCTGGCAGCTTCGTATTCACATCCTTCCAGCCTGGCTGTCCCAGGAGCAAGATTCATGTCTGCTTCCGCATCTGCCAGCAATCCTGCCAAGTATTCTGGGCTTTCCTGTTTGGCATGTGTGACCATCCCTGGCCTACTGGATTTCCCAGAAAGATGATGCGTTCCTGTGACAGGCCAGGTCTTTGTGTTGGACTCACTCCAGGGACCACAAGAAACAGAGAACAAGCAGTTCCTCAAAAGAAATTGAGGTAGAGGTAAAAATCTACGGCTTCCCACTCCCGTTAACAACAGCCATTTCCAGCCCCTCCCTAGGTTGAACCTCATCATAATTATTTTGCTCAAGTCAGTCTTTTTATTGCTCCCTGAGTATGTTATGCTTGTTCGAGGCTCTAAGTGGAAATGCTCATGCTTGCCATTTGCATCTATAAGAATATTATTATTCGGACTTCCCTTTTTCCACATTAGATCTTCAGGGAGCAGATGAAGTCCTGAGTGCATGTGTATTATTGACACAAGCTTGGCTATGTCCATGTCTCAGACCCATGGAGATGGCAAAGCTTGCCCCTGGTCCAAGTACAGATGTTTACAAACAGTTGGCCTTTAGCAAAACCCAGTGTATGAAGAAACTGCAGCTTCCTCTTGCAGGGCCACTACAACAGAGACCTCCTACTGAGAACAGTTAGCCAGCCTCCTCCTCATTCTTGCTGTGCATAATAAATGTGCTGAGTTCTGGGTTATTGTTAATACATCTTCAGAGCTCAGGGCCCACCTGATTCCAGCTTTTCTGCCCGTGTGTCTGGTATTTCTTCATTTCCTTATTGCCAGTCAGATGAGTTCCATGGCTGAGCAGGCTGTGGCAATTGTCCATAATAGGAAGTTAACTTAACTAGGCTATCCTAGGCTATTCTCTTTCATGAATTCCCCGTCAGGCAGGGACCGAAATGCCACATACCCTCAATGACATAGGGTCTTCTATTAGGTCCTATTTCTCAAAAGTTTGACCACCTCTCAATAATGCCACCTGGGAACCAAGTCTGTAATTAAAGTGGACCTGCAGAGAGCATGAATCCATAGCAACCACTCAGTCTACAAACTCCACTTACATTTTTGCCAGCCATCTCCAAAATATCTTATTTTCTGGCCCAGAATCCTATCCAGGATTCATACTGCATTTAGTCATTGTGATGACTATTCTTGGTTGTCAACATGACTATATCTGGAATGAATTACAATCCACAAGTGGTGGACACACTTGTGATCCAGATCTTGAGGCTGGAAGACACAGGCTTTTGATCCAGATCTTCAGGCTGGAAGACGCACTTTTAATCTGGGCCACACCTTCAGCTGGAAGCCTGTATAAGGACAATGGATGAAGGAAGGTTCCTTAGTTCTTGCCTACTTGCCCTCACCTTGTCAGCACATCCATTTCTTCTCTGGCACTGGAGCCTGCTTCTTCAGGATTCCAGCATATAGAGAAGATCAGCTGAGATACCCAGTCTTGTGGGACTGAGCAACTACTGGATTCTTGGACTTTCTATTCACAGTTCACAGCTAGCCATTGCTGGGTTAGCTGGACTGCAGCCTGTAAGTCAATCCAATAAATTCAGAGAGACAGAGAGAGAGAGAGAGAGAGAGAGAGAGAGAGAGAGAGAGAGAGAGACAGAGAGAGAGACAGAGAGACAGAGAGACACACAGAGTGATATTCATTCTAAAAGTTGTGTGACTCTAGAGAACCCTGACTAATGCAGTCATCGTGTTATTTTAGTCTCCTCCAGTCTGTAAGAATTCTCAAGTCTCTCTATTTTTCTCATCCTCTAGTTTACAAAGAAGTACAGCTTCCACATCCTGTGGGTGACCCTAGCCTGTAGCTGAGGTTTCCCCACACATGGTCAGAATCAGGTTCTGCTTCCTTGATAGAAAGACCATAGGGATGGTGCTGTACTCCTGTTAGTGTGGAACACCATATTGATGATGCTGTGCTCCTGTTAGTGTGGAACACCATAGGGATGATACTGTACTCTCATTAGTCCGGCACACCAGGAAGCACAGGGTATTACCCCATCGTGAATGTTAACCTTTATCACCCAACCATACCTGCCAGGCTGCTCCACTGTAAAGCCATTATTTTCTCTTCTTTGCTTTATCTTATTTTATTTACTTGTGTATTAAACATTTTATTATACTTATTTGGTGAGCATGCATATATGTTGTGGTGTACTTGTGGAGGTCAGAGGACCCCTTTCAGCAAGTTTGAAGGGCTGGGCATGGCAAATATAGCTCTGGCAGGCCTTGCCCTTCTCCCCCATTCTCCATGCCTTGCTAAAAACTGTTAGATTACATTCCTAAAGCTAGCCACCAAGGTCTATTTCCTCATTGGCCATTTCCTCCTCCTGAGGCTGACTACTAAGGTCCAGCTCTCAAAGTATTGAAGCCCATCAAGCAAAAGCCCCCTTTGGCTCACCTAATTAACATGCCGGATCAAAATGAAGCACCTCATTCTAACACGGATTTCCCCTTGTACCTTTAAGCCGCCCTTTTCCCATGTGTCAGGACTACTCCTCTCTATCCAGAGGCAGTCCTTTGTCCCTTCAGGACAAATACTCCTCCCCCTCCCTTGTTCCTTTCCCTATTCTCTGTAGTCCTTTATCTTCTGTCTCTGTCCCTTATCCCTGCCCTCTGTCCCTCTGGGGCAAATAAATCTCTTTTATGCCGAGAACTTGGTCTTGAGGTTATCCCGAAGCCTTCTGGCAATCCCCTCTCTTTTCATTTTGGGGAGGGTGGTAGTTTGAATGAGAAATGTCCTCTATAGGCACATGTATTTGAACACTTGGTCCCCATCTGGTGGTTCTGTTTGAGACATATGGGACATTTCGGAGGTCTAGCTTGGCTAGAGGAAGTGTATTGCTGGGGGGTGGGTTTTGATTATTTATAGCCTCACCCCCACTTCTAGTTCTCACACTTGCTTCTTGTCTGATGGAATGAGATGAGCTGCCTTTGTGACCCAGCTTCTTGCCGCCATATTTCTTTGCCACTCAGTAATCCCTCCCTGGAACGGAAAGCCGAGCAAGCTCTTCCTTCCGTAAATTGCATTTGCTCATGGTATCTCAACACAGCAGCAGAAAAGCAACTAATGCATTGAGTGGTATTCTAAGATTATGTTAGTATCTTGTTCCTCCTCAAACTTCTACTCAATGGCATTAGCCTCCTTCAACAACCTCTAACCACATCACCCAGCACCGAGCTGATGGTGGACTGGTGCTTCTCTACATACTTCATTCTTTCTGTTAGGTGGGTGCAAAAAATAATTGCATTTCTTGAATTTTTAAAATTTGCTGTTTGATATTGGCATACAATTTTTAAAATAATCCAGTTTTGTTACATACCATTTTATTACATTATTTATTTGTGTGTGGGGGTATGTATGTGTGAGCATGCTATGATGTGTGAGGAAGTCAGAGGACAACATATAGGCATTTGAGCTCTCCTTCCCCCTGTATGTTCCAAGGATGGAACTCAGGTCCCTAGGCTTGGCAGCAAGTGCCTTTATCCACTGAGCCATCTTGCTGGACCTTACGTATCATTTTAATGTACACGTCTTATTTTATATTTTTTTGCTTATTATATGTTACTTGCTGTCTTTTTTTAAAAACTTTTATTATTTCAGTGTGTGTGTGTGTGTGTGTGTGTGTGTGTGTGTGTGTGTGTACACATGCCACAGCACATGTGTGGCAGTCAGAGGACAACTTTCTGGAGTCAGTTCTTTCCTTTGATAATGGGTTGTTGGGACTAAACTCAGGTCATCAAGCTTTTGTGGCATGTGCCTTTACTTGTTAGTCACTTCATTGGTCTTATTTATTTTATGTTTTTTTAAGACCATGGAAACGATGTTATACAAACTTGATCCATTTTCCAGTTCAAAACAGGTTGCAAAGAAATGAGATAACTCATGACATCAAGAGTGCATTTGGCCCCAGAACTGTTACCAGTGCACAGTGCAGGGGCTGAAAGCCTTGAAGGTGAGGCTGGCTATCAGAAGCTGACGATGACCAATTGTGAGCCATCAGCAAAGCGGACGGATTCTCTTGTAACTTACTATACAAGAAGTTGTCAAAAAACAACCTAGACCACTTAATGGTCATTAGGCACTTGAAGCAAATTGGGAAGGTGAAAATGTTTGAGACGTGGGTGACTCATGAGCTGACTGAAAAAAAAATAGTTGTTTTGAACTGTCATTTACATTTATCTAAGGAATAAGAAACAATTTCTTCATTGGACTCTGATGTGCCATGAAAAGTGGATTGTACAGCACAACCTTCAGTGACCAGTTCAGTCGTGACTCTGAGAAGCAGCTCCAAAGTGCTTCCTAAAACCAAGCACCAAAACATGTCACCATCACTGTTTGGCAGTGTGGTGGTTTGAATGAGCAATGTCCCTCACAGGCACATGTACTTGAACATCCTGTCGGTGGTGCTCTTTGGGGAGGTTGTAGAACTTTCAGGAGGTACGGCCGTGCTGGAGGAAGTCCATCAGTGTGGGAAGCCTTGGAGGGTCTACAGCCTTGCCCCACTTCCAGTTTGTTCTCTCTGTTTCCTGTGTGTGGAGGAATGATCCTTACCTCCCTGTCCCTGCTGCCTACTGCCACGCCTTCCCTGCCGTGATGGAAACTTAAACCCTCTGGAACTGTGAACCAAAATGAACGCTTCCGTGTCTAAGTTGCTTTTGGTCATCATGGTATTTGATCATAGCAACAACAACAAAACGAAAACTGATATAGGCAGTCTGCACTGCTTGAATTCACTACTGCTTTCCGAATCCTTGCATTTCTGAACCATTACAACTGAGAAGTATGCTCAGCAGGTGGGTGAGATGCACTGAAAACTGCGACGTCTGCAGTCTGCAGTGATCAGTAAAAAGGGCCCAATTCTCCATGACGGTTCTTGACCTCGTGTGAATATACAATGCGTGAAAAGTTGGATGAATTGTGCCGTGAGGTTTTATTTTACCTACCACCTTCACCTGACCTTCTAAGTGACCTTCAAATATATCAACAACTTTTTGCAGGGACAATGCTTCCACAACCATTAGGGTGCAGAACTTTCTAGAGTTCACTGAATCTTGAAACACAGATTTTTTTTTTTACTCTACAGGGTAAACTTAATTTTCTGCCAAAATACGTTAATTATAATGGTTCCCTTTTTGATTAATAAGTGAGTTTGAGGTAAGTTATAATGCTTTAGAATCTATGGCCCAAAGACTCAATTCCTTTTCACAAAACTAATATACTTATAATCATCTACCATTCTATTTTAAGGAGGGGGTTCCATTTATTTGTTATGTATATGACCTCATGGATTTCTGGTAGTTATTCCCTCCCCCTCTTTTTGAGGCAAGGTCTTGCTATGTTGTCCAGGGTGGTTTTAAGTCCTAGGGCTTAAATAATACCTCTGCCTCATTATATACATGCACTACTGTGCCTAGATTTTTATTTTATTTTGTTTTTTGGTGTTAAAAACCACTTTTTAATGTTCAAGTGTATCCAGTGGTAACCCCTTCAAGGTGGCTCCTGTTTCTTCTTGGTAGGCATCTTAGTGTCTTTTCCTGTCGCTATAATAAAAACACCCTGATAAAAACAACTTAAAGGAGAAAGGGCTGATTTTAGTTCATGGTGTGTCCTGGCAGGGAAGTCAAGGCATCAGCAGCTAGTCGCATCACATCCACTGTCAGAGGAAGACAGTAACGGATGCACGCTGGTGCCGAACTTGCTTTCCACTCGTCTGTAGTCCAGGGTCTTCCGCCCATAAAACGCCTTAGAACAGCAGGTCTTTCCACCTCAACTAGTGCAGTCCAAACAATCTTCCACAGGCATGCTCAGTGAGCTATCTCCTGGATGATTCCAGATGTTGTCAAGTTGACAGTTAACCCTGACCATCACATCACATTTCTATTATGTTTGAATATTTTCTAAGTTTTTGGATTGGAAGTGCTTGGGTTGAATACTCCAGATTTATCATGTGCCTTCCAAATACCAGTCCAAAGGCATCCATTTCCCCAACAAACCCTGTTCTTTTTAGTGATGGGCATTATTTAGAAACCAAGATCTTGAGACCTAGGTTCCTCATTGCCACTGTGTATGAGAGAAGAACGTTGTGTTATGTTTCTAGTTTTCTTAATGGATAGTACTGAATGCATGTGTGCATGTATATATATGTCTATAGCTGTCTTTTAAATATGGCTACACATGTATAAAAACATGAGTTCATATCTCATTCCTACAACTCTTAATACCTTGGACTACTTTCTGATGTTTGCTCCTTTCATTTGGTAAATACTTCCTCCACTGTGTTTTTTTATTCTCCCATTGCTTGGTTTATTGGTTTGATGTACCCAATCCTTAGCACCCTATGCCTTGCCAGATCCATTTGCCACAACAGCAGTATCTAGCATTCTTGTTGCTATGCCTTTGCATGGCTACTCTACTTCTTTACTTGGTGATGTCCTCACGCTCTTGGATGCCTCTTCTGAGAGGGGGAGCTATTGGTAGTTCAGATATTCCATTTTCCATTATGTAGAAATCTCCTATACACTGCAGGAG
Source organism: Peromyscus attwateri (assembly GCA_902168425.1). Classification (NCBI taxonomy): domain Eukaryota; kingdom Metazoa; phylum Chordata; class Mammalia; order Rodentia; family Cricetidae; genus Peromyscus; species Peromyscus attwateri. The sequence goes on along the minus strand of CABHPP010131602.1, from coordinate 8,277 downwards.
CTTTAACATCCCTGTTCCCCACCACCAATCGCCAAGAGTGTTCCCCGTCACAGCGACAATGAAAATTACTCCTACCCATTTCTGAATCCCGCCTTGCTACTGAATATGTGATCCTTGGACCAGCGGCTTCAGTGACATCTGGGAACGTCTTAGAAGTTCGAAAGGTAGGCTCACCCCAAACTTAGAGAATCAGAAACTACATTTTAACAAAATCTCAGGTGATTTATGAATGCACTAAAGTTTGAGAAGCAAGGATGGGCTATCCGTTGAAAATTGTTTCCTGAGAGAAACTCTTTTTTTTTTTTTTTTCTGGAGGCATGCTCCAAACTGTTCATGTTAGAGATGTTGAACCTTTGCTGTGCAGATCAGCTTGTGATTGAGAATCATTAACTTAGAGCGCTGTGGCAGACACCGGTATGCAGTCAACTGAAGGAGAACAAGTCACGAAGATCACTTGGATCCCTTGAGGCCTGTGGCCAGTTACATATATGGGTGTCAATAAATTCACCGTTTTATTTAAATAGGTTTGTGCAGCATTTCAGTTGTATGTAATCCGAAGAACCTAAGAAGACAGAGTCGGACTGGACTGGTGTTTACAAATGAGGCTGAAGAATGTGAACAGATATTAACAAGAAGAGGTCTGTGAGTGGATTGCTCAAGAGCCAAGAGGTTGACACTTTTAACCTTTTTGACAAGTACATGGAGTTAGAGATGGCCAAAGACTCCAGCTCTTCACCTTCAGTGATAGATAACTTTGCACATTTTCCTAATGCGCTAGCGGTAACATTCTAGGTGGGAAAAAAATAGGGAATTACTGCTGTCAGCAAAGGGAAAATTTTGACATACACATATATATATGTATGCTCACACAATATATGTGTATATATATACATACATATATGCACTTTTAAATTGAAGTAAAGCACACATAAATTTGCCACCATAATAATTTTCTTCTTTTTAGACAGGTCTCTTATAATCCAGGCTGGTCTCAAACTTGCTATGCAGCTGACAATGACCTTGAACTTCCTGATCTTCTTGTCTCTACCTCCCAGGTACTGGCAAGACAGCTGAGAATGCAAGGACAACCTGGTTTACATAATATGTTTAAGCCCAGCCTGGGCTACAATGACAGTATCACACACACAAATACTGCTTTCAGTTTTGTGTGTTTATACTCTATAGAAGTCTACATCACATGGTGATATCATTTAAATATATTATTCCCTCAGATTCACAGGCTAGAAATTTCAACCTCAATGCAACACTATCGGGAGAGGGCCTTTAAAATGCTAAGGTCTGGGTTGTAGCTCAATGGTAGAGTGCTCGTATAATAGGTCTGAGGCCCTGGGTTTGATTCCCAGCACCACAAATAAAAGGCAGACCTCTCATGAATAGCGTTGTTGCAAGAGTGGGTTCACTGTGATGAGTAGATTGTTATAAAAGCTGAGTCCTCTCCTGTGTGTGCTCTTGCATTAGCTGTTGCTTGCTGTGACAAGAGCAATTTAAACAGATTTCTTGTGTGAACGTTAAATGTTCCTCATGGGTTTGAATATTTGGCCCTAGCTGACAGCACTATTTTAGAGGGCCGTGATACTTTAAGAGGTGGAGCCCTGGTGGAGAAAGTGTGTCACTGGAATAGGCCTTGTGGTTGTATAACCTGGTTCTATTTCCTGTGCTCGGTTTTCTGGCTTCAGGGGCTGTGCTGGCCAGTCTTATGTCAACTTGACACAAGCTAGAGTTATCTGAAAGGAGGGAACCTCAACTGAGAAAATGCCTCCATAAGATCCAGCTATAAGGCATTTTCTTAGTTAGTGATTGACTGGGGAGGGCCCATCCCATTGTGGGTGGTGCCATCTGGTCCTGGGTTCTATAAGAAAGCAGGCTGAAGAAGCCATGGGGAGCAAGCCAGTAAGCAGCACCCCTTCATGTCCTCTGCATCAGCTCCTGCCTCCAGGTTCCTGCCCTGTTTGAGTTCCTGTCCTGGCTTCCTTCAATAAAGAACAGTGCCATGAAAGTGTAAGCCAAATAAATCCTTTCTTCCCCAGCTTGCTTTTTGGCCATGTTTCATCATAGCAATAGAAACCCTAACTAAGGCAGAGGCTCTTGCCACACTGCGTTCCCTGCTCTCATGGACTATATCTTTTGTTACAATATGAGTCCTCCCCCACCAAATCCTTCCTTCCTCAAGTTGTTTGGCCAGGCATTTTGTCTTAACAATGAGAAAAGTTTCAACTACAAGAAGGAAGAGTTTGGTTTGGGTCACGGTTGAAGGGACACCATCTAACTTGTTGATGGAAACATGAAGTCGTAGGTTACGCTGCATCGATACCCAGGAAGCAGAGAAAGGAATGCTATTGTTCAGCTTGCTCTCTTCTCTTTTTCTCTTCTTCCAGTCTAGGCCTGAAGCCCATAGGGTAGTGATACCCATATTCAAGGTGGGTCTTTCCTCTTTAGCTAAGCCTTTCTGAAAACCTCTTTAAAGTCTTAGATGATCCTGAATACAGTCAAGTTGATAATGAAGAACACCCATCACAGCTCTCTTGCCTCTCCATCTTCCATCACAGGATGATGTAGGAAGAAGACTCTCCTTGGAAGTTAGATTTTAGATTTGGATTTCCTAGCCTCCAAGATCTTGAGTAAAATAAATATTGGTTCCTTATAAATCACTCAGTCTCAAGAACTCTGTATATTCCCCCCACCCCCATACAGGGTTTCTCTGTGTAGTTTTGGTGCCTGTCCTGGATCTCACTCTGTAGACCAGGCTGGCCTCGAACTCACAGAGATCTGCCTGGCTCTGCCTCCTGAGTGCTGGGATTAAAGGTGCGTGCCACCACCGCCTGGCAAGAACTCTGTTTTATCAGTGCAAAAATAAGGCTAGGACTGGTGATAATATTTAAAAAAACTAATATCTTTCTTGTTATTTTCTACAGTGATAATATCATTTTATACATATATAGATTGTACAAACTCCATTTTTTTCAACTTTCTTACTAGCCTTTGTTATTTTCCGGGATTTGGTTTTTTTAGACCTGGTGAGTGAGATGTGGTATTTTATTGCTGTTTTGATTTGCTTTTTCTTACTAATAATATAATAATAATTTTGTAGCTTTGGAGAATGCCTAATCAAATACTTTGTCAGTTTCATAATATTGCCACTGAGTTGTAGCAACATTAAATTTTCTACCTTTTTGAAAAATAGTATGTAATCTTTATCTGCAGAAGTTTTTTTATAGTGGACATTAGGCCTTCAATATATACAATAATATACAATATACACAATAATACTTTTAAACCATGTGTTATTTTTCACTCTATTAAATGTATTTTGTCATAGAAGTTTTTAATTTTGATGTAGCCCAATTTGTCTATATTAATGTGTTGGGTAAGTGTGTGGTGGTTTGAAATAAAATGTCCCCCAAAGGGAGTGGCACTATTAGGAGGTGTGGCCTTGTTAGAGTAGGTGTGGCTTTGATGGAGGAAGTGTGTCACTGTGGAGGCAGAATTTGAGGTCTCATATATGCTCAAGATACTGCCTAGTGTCTCAGACCACTTCATGTTGTCTGTGAGATAAGATGTAGGACCCTCAGTTCCTATTTAGATTTGGATCCTAGTCCCAAGTTACATTTATATATATTTTTAAACACATACACACGCACATGTACACACAAATACACACACAGTTCCCGAACATGAAATATTAGAAAATATTTTGGATCTCAAGCACTTTTGACAATGGATACATAATTTGTACTATTATCTGAGATGGTCTGAAAGAAAATGCCCCGCAAAGGGAGTGGCACTATTGGGACGTATGGCCTCGTTGGAGAAGTGTGTCACTGTGGGGGCGGGCTTTGAGGTTTCCTATGCTCAGGATACTGCACAGTGTCGTAGTTGACTTCCTGTTGCCTGTAAGATGTAGGACTCTCAGCTATTCCTCCAGCACTACGTCTGCCTGCATGCCATCATGGTCCCTGACATGGTGATAATAGACTGAACCTCTAAAACTGTAAGTAACCCTCCTCAATGAAATATTTTCCTTATAAGAGTTGCCGTGGTCATTGTGTCTCTTCAGAGCAATAAAAACCCTAACTTGTTGTGAGTTATTTGTATATTTGTAGACTGTGTGAAGATATATTTTTGTGATTGGTGTAAGAAAGAGCTGAATGGCCAATATCTAGGAAGGAAAGGACAGGCAGGATTTCCGGGGAGAGAGAGGAAGAGGAGGAGGAATCTAGATGCACAGATTATGCCAGTGAGATGCTAGGGAGACTCTGAAGAGGTCAGATATATGGTACGGAGTAGAGGTAACTGAGCCATATGGAAGAACACAGACTAATAAAAGCAGGTTAATTTAAGTTATAAGAGCTAGTGGGACAAGCCTAAGCTAATGGCCAAGCTTTTATAATTAATAATAAGTGTCTTTGTCCATTATTTGTGGTCTGGCAGTTTCAATGAAAGAGTACTACTACATCAAGACATCATCTTTAGTATTAAACCAGATTCTCTCAGGTATCTTCTGTTATTTCTTTTGTTTGTTTGTTTGTTTGTTTGGTTTTTTGAGACAGGGTTTCTCTGTGTAGCTTTGCGCCTTTCCTGGAACTCACTCTGTAGCCCAGGCTGGACTTGAACTCACAGAGATCTGCCTGGCTCTGCCTCCTGAGTGCTGGGAGGCTGAGTGCGTACGCCACCACTGTTATTTCTTATTGACTTTTCGTTACCTCTTAAAACCCAATTGTTATTTGACAGATGATGGCACACATTTCCCTTGCAACAGGTTTCAACTTCATATTTGCTTTTATTTTTCAATTGAGTAAAAAGTCCCTACTGAATGATTCCCAGTGTTGGTATATAGATTTGTTTTAATAGGAGTCACCATAACCCTTAATATGGGTACAGTTGATTCATATTCCTTTTTAAACTACAACAGTGACTTTCTTAGCAGTATCACCTTCCCAAGTTTTGGATGAGACTATGAGTTATGGAAGTGGGAGTGGCTGAGGAACTAATGCCTAATGACACAGAAGGAAGTCAATTTTATTAGGACAACCCATGGAGTTAAATTATTCATGCCATTTTATCTTAGGAGTCATCAAGAATTCACTGTGGCTGAAATTTTCTGTTGAAATTTCTCTTTCAAAAGCTCCACACAGCTTGCTGAATTTTAACCTCTCATTGTTTTTTTAGGGGAACCTCTTGAAACTAGCTGTAGGTTTCCTAAGTATCTGAGTTGAAAGTGTGGCAGTGTGGTAAGATATAAGATTAGCCAGTGTGATAGTGTGTCAAGACACAAAGAAGCCTGAGTCTCTGAGAAGTTTAAAGATTCTAGGTAAGCATTCGTAGGACTGTGACAGTAGATAAAGCAAGGAACCAAAGGAGGGGTCGATACTCAGAGTTTATCACTGACCATTACTATGGTGCCTCCTGTGAAGAGAGAAGGTATCCCAAACAAAAGAGCTAGGCATGGTTGCATGTGCCTATCATACCAGCTATTATTGCATGGGCCGAGGCAGAGGATTACTTGAGACCAAGATACCTGCCTGGAAAACGTACCAAGACTTTGCCTGAAAAAGAAAACCAAATCTCAGATACCATGAAATCCTGAAAGAAAATGTTTAAATAATAATAATAAAAACAGGACCAGCTCCTATCAGGAGGAGCTAAGTGGGAGCTGGGAACCTATCCACGTGGGTCCATGGAGCGGAACAAGCAAGAGTGTCATGGCACAGGAACAAAGTACCCCAGGAAAGTGCAAGTGCAGAACCCTCTTGTGACAAAGGGGGAGATAATCTGCCTTGGTAGTCTAGGATAATAGGTTCATCTTGAAAGCTTAGAAAGATAATTTAATTAGCCCCAGTCATTATTCAATCACTAGGAAATATGCAAGTCTGCTTAGCTTTCTAAAGAGAAAATTGAGTTGGACTAACTTAAACCTTTGCCTTGATAATGGCAGGATGATTAGGGAAAAGAAATATCTTTGCATTCATTTAAGGCACTGGGGTTCTTCTTTTTCTGTACAGATTACATCCTTTCGTTGACTGAATAATGAGTCTTAAAGACATCATCTGGGATAACGAACCAAATACTCATAGGCTCTACAGTGGGAAGAGGGCACAGGGCTTAGAAATTATCATGCTACTAAGTTTAACGCCGAGGTTGCTAGTACTTTTTCACAGGAAATAATGTTTTCTTTTTTAAGATTTGAAAATTATTATTATTATTATGATTAGTGTGTGTGTGTGTGTGTGTGTGTGTGTGTGTGTGTGTGTGTGTGCATGTTCCAGGGGTGGAATTCAGGTCATCAGGTTTGCAAGGCTGGTGCTTTTACCAGCTGAGCTATCTTGCTAGTTCTTTATTAATCTTGATCTGTTAAAAAGCTACTTAAATTGGGCAGGATGGTGCACGCCTTTAATCGCAGCACTTGGGAGGCAGAGGCAGGAGGATCTCTGATTTTGAGGCCAGCCTGGTCTACATAGTGAGTTCCAGGAGAGCTAAGACTACATAGAGAGATCCTGTCTCAAAACCAAAACTAAAACCAAACACAAACAACCAAACACACCAAGAACCAAAACCAAACCAAAACAAAACAACAAAAAAGCTACTTAATCCATCAAAATCTTGGTTAAATAATATTCTATTAGACCTTCCTGGGTTTAGCCCTGGCCAACTTACTTCCCTTTTAAAAATTCCTTATAACTAAAATTTATTTTACGTTTTGCATAAAGTGATTAAATAAAAGTAGATACTTTATTTTCCTTACTGGATTATGTTGGTAAAGATAATTTTGTGTTCATTTTTATGGCTTTCTGAAAGCCTAATTCAGTGTTTAGGACTTGCTTGGTTCTTGATGTGTATAAAATATCAGAAGACAGAAAGAAAGGCATCACTAGAGAAAGAAGGAAAGAATACATGCACATATGTACACATACGTAGACATACTCCTACTCTTAAGGCATGAACGTATTTCTATGAGTGGACTTACATGGAAGTTATAAGCACTAAAGTAGACTTCTGTTTCCAGATGAGATGGTGAGCTAAGAAAAACTTCCTAACAAACCACAGTGGACATTCCAGGAAGAGCACTTCCCTAGCAATCTGGAGTAGATACATGGTGGAAAGGAGGTGTGAAAAGAGAGCTTAGCAAGAGGAAGGGCTTGCTCCATTTTAGACACTGGCAAGGAAAAATAATAATCAATATAATTCTTCACCTGAAGAATAAAAATAAAATATATGTTTCAAACAAAGAGAAGAAAATTTGATCTGTCAAACATCAGGAAACAAAGAAAATATAGCAAAAATAACATTTGAAAATGATGGCAAGGATACTTCAATACAGCAAAAATTATAGTATATGTAAGTAGATTAAATTTATAAATCACAAGAATGAGAATAACAGGCTGTATTTTTAAAAATTAAATCTAGCAGCATATTATTTGCATGAAAGGAATAAAATATAAAGAAATTGAATAATAGAAAATGCCAACTTGGACCTTGTTGTAAAGGCTTGTAACCTCGATACTCAGAAAGCTGAGGAAGGATCATAAGTTCAAGGCCTGCCTGGACTACATAGTGATTTTAAAACCAGTCTGGGCAACTCAATGAAATGCTGTCTCAAAATAAACATCAAAAAGAGGCTTAGGAATATAGCTTGGAGAATACAGCTTGGTGGTAGAATCCTTGCCTAGCATGAGTGGGGCCTGGGCTCAAACTCTAGTAACGCGCGCATGCGCGTGTGTGTACACACACACACACACACACACACACACACACACACACTCACGCGCACAGTAGTTAAAACTGGCAAGATAGAAGGATGAAGTAACTAATTTTAAGAATCGGCTTGGAGTGTGCTCTAGTTTCATTTCTGTTGCCATGATAAAACACCCTGACAGAAGCAACACAGAGGAGAACGGGCTTACTTGACTCACAGTTCCGGTTCTAGGCCACTGGAAACCAAGGTGACATGAACCTGAAGCAGCTAGTCACATCCACAGTCAAGAGCAGAGCTCAGTGCCTCTCCATAACATAGAGGCCAGGACTCAAACCTGAGAATAGTTCTGTCTACAATGAGTGGGTTCTTCTGCTTCAATTGACAAAATCAAGACAATCTCCCACAGACACCATCACAGGTCAACACTATCAAGGCAATTCCTCATTGAAATTCTCTTCTCAGGGCATTCTAGACTGGGTCAAGTTGATAATTAAAAGTAACCACTATGGAGTGTATATTGGATGAGATGAACACTGAAATTAGCAAGCTCTAGGTGGAGAAGATCA
>CABHPP010131601.1:11251-33878 GCA_902168425.1 Peromyscus attwateri | reverse complement strand
ACCGAGGGAAGGAACCGAAGGGGAGACTAGAAGATGGAAAGACTCCCATCCTCATGGTGGGGTCAGTGTCGTAAGCGGCTGTCCGACCGAGGCCACCCACAGACTCAGCATCCCTACCCAGGTTCTGATGCTGTTCCTCACAGTAGAAAACCAACCCTGAGACCCACATAGAAGCAGAAGAGACCCGGGGCAGCCAGAGTGATCCTGAGCAAAAGCAAGACTGTGGGAGGCGTCACCACGCCTGATTTCTAGTTAACTCACAGAGACAGAGCAGTGTAAGCACCACGGGACAGATGTGGGACAGACATGGGACAGACAGTGTTGATCAATGGGACAGAACCAAGGACTCAGACATGAGACCGAGTCCCCACAACCAAAAGTACACCCTGGGGAAGAGACAAGCGTCTTCAACAAACGGTGCTGGGAAAACTGGGTGTCCGGGTGCAGAACGAAGCCCAACTCCTCACCCCTCAAAAATCAGCTTCAAATGAGCCACGGACGGAGGCCTGAGGTTCTGCCCTCTGGAGCTGCTGCGGGAGAACACGGCAGGATGCGGGATAGAGGAGGCTTCCTCAGTGGGACGCCAGTCGCCCAGGGAACAACACCAGCATTGGCGAAGGGGGCCCCATGGTGTTAAAAAAACAAAACTTGTGTACAGCAAAGGACGCCACAGAAAAAGACGGCCTACGGAGTGTCAAAAGCTGGCAGAGGATTATCTAGAATTTGTATCCAGAATACACAAAGAACTCCAGAAATAATGAAGCAACGAGAAACCCAAACACCCATTAACAGTGAACTAAGGAAGTGAACAGATGCTTCCCAGAACGCAAAACACAACCGGCCCTGGTCAGAATGTCCGCCATTAAGAAATGACAGCCGCTGGGGAGGATCCACCTGGAGGGGCCCCTCACCGCTGTAGTGGGAGGGAGTGTGAATGAGTCCAGTCACCACGGAAGCCCATGTGGAGGCTCCTCAGGAAGCTAAAGTCCACGTGACCCAGTGGTTCAGCTGGGCGCTGACACAAATGTCCCCAAGTCAACATACCACGGAGACACTGACACCCCAACATTCACCACAGGACATCGGTAATTTCTGGAACCAGCCCTGGCATCCACCACCACAGAGAATGTGGGGTTTGTAACGGAGTCACACGCTGCTGTGAGGGGGAAGGGAGTTATGGCTTCTGCCAGGTCAGGGTGCAGGGCAGCCATCCCATGGGAAGACCCCGCCTCAGACACGCTACAGCTGGCGGCAAAGGAAGAGCAACTCTCTGGATCTGACATCTTGGACTCGGCACTGGGTTAGGAAGCCTCACACACATGAGCGGCTGTGCCATTGGCTCATTCTTTTTCCTTGCTGTGTAGTACTCCCACCCAGTCTGCATTCATCACTTCCTGCTGAGCTTCACTCCTGGTACCCAGCTCACTGGGTGTGGTGTGTGTGTGTGTGTGTGTGTGTGTGTCATATCCGCTCATCTGACTCACTTCTGGTTTCATGGTTTTTAATCAAGAGCACACTGGTCGAGACGTTGTGTAATTGCGTAAAGAACAACAGGCTCCCTGGCCGTCGCCTGGAGCCCCATCACGTTGGACAGGAAAACATCTGCTTGCTAACTCACATTCTGTTTCCAAAGAGTCGTGGGGTGCAGAGGAGAGGGGGTGGGGCTTCCCGGGAGTCTCCCACCCTCTCAGGACAGCGAAGTGCTGGGTGACGGGTTCTACCTGTCATTCACAATCAAGTGCTCCTTGCTGACCTCGGGAGCCGCGGTCACCTCGCGTCCGGTCCTCTGCGCGTCCCTTCCCCTCCGCCACTTTGAAATCTCATAAACAACGGGGCTCCGGGGTGGGAGGGGGGCGCTTGTCGTGAGAATCCTCCCTAGCTGCGGTTGCTAGGCTGAGCCCCTGGTTGCTAGGGACTTGGTGGTTCCTTGGTGGCTGGGAGACAGGACGACAGGGCACTGCTGGGACTCGCCTCGGCTGTTAATTGAAACACTTCCAAGGCAAATCTCTCAATGTCACCGCCCGCTTTGATGTCTGATGTCGGAGGTTCCGTTTCTCCCTCCGTCTCTCCGTCTGCGGGGGCTGGAGGGGAAAGGAAGCGGCGTGGGCGGGACTCGGGGAAGCCTCCGGTCTGATGTCTGCAGATAATTTGCTGTGTGACCTTTGGCACATGCGGTGCCCTCTCTGGGTCTGGGACTCTAGGAAATTCAAGGACCTGTCATCGCTAACAGGCTGCCCTGCCCTGTGTCACCCAAATTCTTTAATTGGATCAGGTACAAATTGGTCTCCCATTATGCGCTGTGGAGGTTAGGGACAAGGGACTCCTGTTCCCGCCTCACTTTTTCTGCCTTCCAGGCTTCCGGGCTGTGTGTCCTCAGCCAGATGGTTCATACACGGGACTACTTTCAGATTAATTTTAATATTCAGTCAAATATAATTAGAGCTATAAATCTAACAAAAAGAGAAAAAAATGACACTTGAAGCTCAATCACCCCTAAACATCTCACTGGGCCATTCTTCCCGGCTTCAAATTCTCTGGCAACTTCCCTTCATCCCATGGGGGATGGGGGTGGGGGGGGTCGCAAGCAAACACTGTTCCAGCTTCCGAGACAGACCTTGGGGTTTGGTGGTACAAGGTGGTGCTGTGAAATGAATCCGGGTCCACCGGCTTGCCGTGGGATCTTGATGGATCCGTGGTGTCTGCCGCCGGTGCAGAAATGGAAATGGGGTCAGGTCTCAGTACTTAACCATCTCGGCTGGAAACTTTTGCTCCTTAGAATTGTGTCTGTGGCCTTCGTGGCTGACAGAGGACCATCTCAGGCCTTGTCGCCTTCCTTCTTTGCCTCACGCACCTCCACTAATAACCAGTTCTGGGTCCCCTTTGGTCAGCCACCTGCCGCCATCTCCTTCCTCCAGTCCATTATTTGGTCAGCTCCCCACACCCCCCTCTCGAGGTCCTGCAGTTCCTGCCCCTCCTCGGTGACCCCCTGCATCCCTGCTGAGGCCTGGGATCCGCCCTGCAGCCAGTTTCCCAACACACCATTGTTTTTATGTCGTTCGGAGTTGAGCCTGGGCTCCTTTATCCCGGCATCCAGACCAGAGCTCGGCACAAATCGGAGCCTCGATAAATCCTTCCAGAATGAATAAAACCTACCCTGCTCCCCAAACCGGACACACATGACATTTACAACCTTCCCAGAAGTCTGAACGTGGCTGCCAAGCCCAGCCCGGCTTAACCGTGGGTAATTTACCGCCGTCGTAAACCGACCGTGCGCCCTGCAGCCTGACCTCATCTCTGAGCTGTGAATTCCAGTCTCTCCACCGTGACGGCCTTTCTCTCTTTTCCTCTTCCCTCAGCCTGAAGACAAGCAGAAGGCCGCAGCCGCGTTTTCCCAGCTCCGGGGCGCCATGGAGCTGCTGGGCATCGCGGAGGGAGAGCAGCGAGCCATCTGGCGGGTGCTGGCAGCCATCTACCACCTGGGCGCAGCAGGCGCATGCAAAGGTAAGGTGGGTCCCTCCTGCCAGCTGTCCTCTGATGTGGCCTCTCTCTCAGGACGGTGGGGACAGGCTCTGCTTGTCACCTCTCCTGTGCCAGAGTTCCCAGCGCCGCCCACAAGAACATGATGGAGACCCTGTCATCCTGCTATCTGTCACAGTGGTCACCAGGCACATAGGGACATAGAGCACTTGTGAGGAACTGAATTTAGAATTGTATGTAATTGTGTGTGTGTGTGAGAGCGTGTGTGTGTGTGTGTGTGTGTGTGTGTGTGTGTGTATGTGGTCTGTGTATGTCTGTGTGCGTGTGTGTGCATGGATATGTGTGTGTGCACACATGTGTATGTGTGTGTGCATGTGCTTGTGTATGTGGTCTGTGTATACGTTTGTGTGCGTGTGTGTGTGTGTGTACATGTGTGTGTGTATGTGTGTGTGTGTGGCGTAGGACAGGGGAAGCCTTAGGACTGCGTCTTCAGGTGCCGTCCACCTTGGGTTTTCAGACAGGGTCTCTCACTGGCCTGAGCCGCCCAGTCAGGGTAGACCGACCAGAGCATCCCCCTTACGTTTCTGCTTCCCAGCTCTGGGTTAGGGACAGGCCACCGTGCCTGGCTTGTGCACATGAGTGCCAGGACTTGAACTCAGGGCTGCACGCTTGTGAGCATCGACATTTCACACTGAGTCATTTCTCCGGCCCTGGTTGTATGCCATTTTAACGACTTTAAGTTGCCGATGGCTTCTGCTGGCCGGAGCAGCCGTAGGCTCTGGGCAGAGGTTGCTCATGCCTTGGACAGCTGTCCCCGACACATGTGCTGGGTTCCGCCAGTCATCCCCACCGCCTGTGACTGACAGCTCGCTGGTTGTGTCTCTCCACTGGGGTCTTCGGCGTCTTTGCCCTTCCCTCCTCAGCCCTCCCCCGCACTGATGCTCTGGCGTAGCCCTCACTGTGAGCTCTTTACAACAGGCGTTTGCCTGTTTGCACATTTGCGTTGGGATGGTGGTGGAGGCTTCTTGTGTCCCTCACTGCTGTGGCACTGGGACAGACGTCCACATCTTGGTGACATACATTACAGGGGTCCAGCCTCTCCTCTGCCAGTGCTGGGTGCCTGGTGTCCGGAGCAGGCTCTGTGCAGCCACACCCGGGAAGGCTCTCGGGGACACGCCCCTCTCCTGTCTGTGGCTCTGGCCTCTACTCCCACGACAATGTCACCTTATCCTCGTTTCCTCCGTCATGTGCATTTCCTTCTCGGTTCTCATGTCCTTTCCTGTAGCTTCTAAGAACGCTGGTCCTTGGTGACCATGGATGGTCTTGCCTTGAGTGTAGCCAAGGCAAAGGGGACCACGCCCGAGAGTTAGGAAGAGGCTAGGGCTGCTCACGTGACCAACGCTCGGCTCTGATAGGCCAGGACTCCTTGACTGACAGCTCCGGGCTGTACCCAGTGGGAAGGGCTGTCTGGAGGAGGCTTCTGCCATATTGGGCAGGTTCAGCAGGAAGAGGAGGAGATGGTAGGTGAGGAGGATGAGGAGGATGACGAAGAGGTGGGTGAGGAGGAGAAGGCAGTGGACCAGTCCAGCACACAGCTGGCCCCGCCTTCCCATGTCAAACGGGTGTGCTCTTTGCCTCCAGCTGGGCTAGCCTGCAGTCAACCTGCCATGGTAAAGAGGGGCTCAGCTCAACTCCCTCTCCTCCTGGGACAGGTGGGTATCCCCTCCACTGCGTTTTCAGAAGCCGCCTTGCATGGACATGCCCAGGATGATAAGGGAGAAACCCATGTCTATAAATATTTTATTAACTCATGATTATAGCAGTAATTCCTTCCTCCTCCCCCCCCACTCTTGCCCACCCTCTACATAGTTTTACAGAGAGCCGGTGTCAGTCTGCCCGGAAGCCCTGCCCCGTGATTTACTGTATTTTTCTGTATTGGAAGATTTCATAATGGGTTGTTCTAGAATCAGCTATTAAAAATCCACAGCCGTGTGTAAACGCCTCTGCTTTGTGTCATAACAGATCGCTCTGAAATATATTAGGCTCATTTTCATTAATCAGGGATCCCGCCTGTGCCTCCTCAGCCCGCTGTGGGAGCCTTGAAACCAGCATGGTCTGGGTGGGAAGATGTGGGGGTCTCCTGACCGGATGGGGTTTTTTTGAAGCGACAGCGTGACGGCATGCACCGATGCTCCGGGAAGTTTCGAGGACATTGGCACATGTGGTCTGACTGCCAATCATGCTGTGAATGAGACTGGGTGCTGGGGAGCTCTGCCTCAGTTTCCCCCCTGTAAAATGAGAGCGGGGGGGGGGGCGCGGCTGTGAGGTGACTCTGTTGGTAAAGTGCTTTGCCATGCAAACATGGGCACCTGAGCTTGGATCCCTGGCACCCACAGAAGCTGGACCCAGTGGCTGCCATTCGAATCCCCAGTGGGCTTGCTGACCAGACATTCTAGCTGTAACCCTGATCTCCAGGTTCGGTGAGGGACTCTGTCTCCAAGAACAAGATGGAGGGAGGCTGGGGAGAATGCCTGGTTCTGGTCTCTGGCCTCCGCCTGCACATGCACACAGACGCACAGACAGACACACAGACAGACACACAGACATGGACGCATATGACAGTGGGCTGATGAGGGTCTCCACTGTGTGTGCACAGAAGTTAGGCCAGCGAGCCACAGAACATTGGCACAAGAGTTGGCACCCCACGTGGGACTCCTGCACACCCACTCTTGTCTGCCTACATTTTCTACGTGAGAAAATGGGGGCCGCTCTTCAGGCACCACGAGGCGGCTGCATCCTTGTTTGATCCCCGAGATGAGTGGTCACAGGCCGTGTGACGTCTCTGCAGTTTAGGGACAACATGAGAAGTGGGGTGATAATGATGTGGGGTGGCAGCGATCGTTCTGATGGCATTTCACAGGGAAAGCCAAGCCCCGCAGGTTGACTTCAGTGGAGCTTTGTGTGACGCTCCTGTGACCCGTGACCCACCCCCAGCCTGGGTAGGTCCTTACCTTTCTCTCCAGCCTCCCTTGGCGGCCACCAGGCTGGGCCTCAGGCCTTTGCCCCCCCCCCCCCACCATAGGCCATCCCACCACAGTTCCACAGTTAGGGAGTGCACAGCTGCCATGTGCCACAGACGTCCACAGAACTGGGACTCTCTTGTCCTTGTGAAGCTCTTTGGTCGCCATTCTGTCCTGAGTCACTGAGGCCGGGTGGGCTCCGTGGGGCGCAGCTGTGAAATGCCTTCCGTGAGTGAAGCCCTGCACCCTGAACGGCATCACTCCATACTTCAGGGGAGGTGCTGGTGAATGGCAGGCTCAGACTCCCCCTGCAGTGCTCATCTGCAGCTGGTCAGACCATTCAGAAGGCCGAGGACAGTGTGGGACAGTGGTCAGGGCACAGTCCCGTGAGGCCCATTTGAATCCATCCAGGGTTCCTGGTATGTACGCATTGCACCTCTGTGAGGGCTAGCCCCAGACTCTGGGGCTTAGTCATGATTCATTAGATCCTAACAGTTGGGGCATTTATAATATCAAAGGGCTCACCTTGGATCCCCGGCATGAGGCTCCCCATGTGGCTGCTTTCTATATGTGGCTGACAGAAACTGTGCAGACTGAGTTGCCCTGGACCAGGTGGGCGGCTCCATTCTGTTCGTGGCGTCAGATCTCTCCATGTGGGATTTCGCTGGTCCTGGAGGGTCCTGGACCCCAAGTGCGTGTTTCGATGACAGTGATGGAGACTGTTACTTTCCTGAGCTGTGGTGCTTTGTCCTTTTCTATAAAAGCTAAACGTGTCAAGGGCCAAAGGAGGCAGTATCCCACCTCCAGAGATGAGCGCACTGGCTTTCCTCATTGCGTCCCTGGATACCAGGGAAGCTGTGTCTGTCACTGTCACCTTGGCCTCAAGCAGAACCTGAGCTGTCTGTGTGTCTTGGGTCTGCTGTGTGACTCGCCGAGCCCTGCTGGTGTCTTGGGTGCGGTGTAAACTGCATCTGGTGATGTCCCACCTCACACTCCCCAGCTCCTGCTGAGGGGACAGAGGCTGACGGGGGTCTTCTCATGTCTCCCAAGGATGCTTCTCCAGGGGGCAATCTATTTGTTCTTGGAATGTGCGCTGGTCTCCATTTCTCCATCTTGGGGCCCCTGGTTGCATGAGCCTAAAACCCAAGACTGTGCCCTTTGCCCAAAAAAGCATCTCCATGAACAAAATCATCCCAGAATCTGGCCGCTCCCTCTCTCCAGCTAAGGCTGGCATGGGTGGGCGGCTTTATATGCTTTATCTCTTTTGGTTTTCAGAGCTGACCTGGCAGACAGAGAAGGGGGCACCGTGGCTCCAGATATCAAGGCTCAGAGTTGTTGTTCTGTGGTACCAAAGTCCAACAGCATCCTATGGTGTTGAACTCAGGGTCTGTCTGTAAAGTTTCCTTAAGGCTGCTTGGCTGTACTCATCCCAAGATGCATTCTGGGTGCTCAGAGCACCACCTTCTTTTGAAGGGGCCCATCCTTGGTTCCATCTAATCTTCTGATGTCCCCACAGCACTGCTTTAGAGGTTGAGCTGAGCACAATGGAGAACGATTCCGAGTTGAGGCTGTAGGTGTTCCCAGGACTAGGCTGACCTTCCCAACTGGGACAGCTCTCTGTCCTTGGGGATTCAGCGTTGTCACCTGTAAAATGTGACAGTAATGCCCACGCCAGCACACTTGCAATACTGACTTCCTTTTTAATCTGACCATTTACAGCCCCGCCGCTGGTTTCCTTAATGCTGATATGATTATCATCAACCGGAAGTTCTACCCGGGGAGGGAACTGGGGCCTGTCTTCATTCCTCCCCATCCCCTGTGGTCCCGTTGCTCTTGACAGAAAGTGGAGCTGTGTGTCATGTGCCTGCTGACCCTCCCTGCTGTACAAAGAGAACCACGGCAAACAGAATCCTGCCTGGCAGCCGGGATGAGAGATGCTCATGTCTCTGGCTTATATGGCTTGGCCCCTTTCCTCCGTGAAGGCCAGAAGCATGTTTAATTTATTTGCCCTTCACTAAATTCACCGGCCTGCTTAGCATTGACCCATTGCCTAATATACGACACAGTCAGACCATATATAAGCCCAGGAGTGGCTGGCGGTGGGGAAAGAAGCGAGGCGCAAGGCCACGGCCAACTCCCCGCCACCATCGTAAAGATGCCAGGCCCTGAATGAATGGGGCTATAATTTGGGGCCCTAAGGGGCTCACTACACAGTGTCGCTAACGACAAGGGCCCAGCACCCCATCTTTTGTTGGAGACTTGCAAAGACAGTTCACGCGGGGGGGGGGGGGGGGTGGGTGGATGCGCCCTAGGCTGGGGAGGCCCTGAGCACAGGAGCGAGCAGGGACACAAGGCAGCGTCTTCCTTGTGGACGGACAACCCTCTCTCTGCTGTTTCCTGGCTGTGGTTCCATCCATACTTAGTGCCTGTGGAAAACAGAAACACTAGGAAAGGATTCAGTACCAGCCTGCAAAGCTCCTTCACACCCCCGCGTCCCGCTGCCCTCAGGACACAGTAGATGACTCGAGCAGTGCCTTTTCATCCCCTAAGTGGCTTTTGGTCATGGTACTTGTCACATCAACGAGATGAAGCCGGAAGTCCCCCTTTCCCTTCTTCTCCCCCTCCCCCACGCCTCCCTTCTCTTACATTTTCTTTTCGGTTTAGTTATTTTATGTGTATGGGTATTTTGACTGTGTGCATGTCTGCATCATGTTCATGCCTGCCTGGTGCCCTGGGGGCCAGAAGAGGGTGCTGGATGCTCTGGAAATGGAGTTCCAGGCAGTTGCGAGTCACCACTTGGATGCCGGGAACCAAACCCAGGTCCTCTGCAAGAGCGACCAGTACTCTTACCCACGGCTCCATCTCTCCAGTCCCCTCTCTCCCTTCTTTCCTCCTCTGTGTCTACAGGACGGCAGCCGTGCTGGGACACCACCTTCATTTCTCTAGACTCACAGATTGCCTACGGAAAGTCATGATGCTGGGGACGGGAGGAGAAGGGTTCCCGGCAGGCAACAGCCTCGGGTTGGCCCACAGGGTTCCCACAGGCACTGAACCTATAAAACAGACGTAGGGAGGATGATCTGGGAGTCGTAGCGTGCAGGGTCTGCGCATCTGGCCCTCCCTTCTTTCTCCACGTGAGGCCTGGAGTCTGAGATTCCCACCTAAACCCCTGCCCTGGGCCTGGTAGCTGGACAGCTGTGGGCTGGCATGTGACCGGGCATTGTGGAGATTCCATCAATCCGTCCTGGCGCCCAGTGTTCCTGAGAGCCAGCCCCTCCCCGTCCCCTCTTCCCACATGCTTCTCAAGGCCGCCGAGTCTGTGCCTGTCCGCCCTGTCCCAGCTGGTGGCTTGGCTTCTGTCTGGGCAGCTGTGCAGCAGGCCTATTCTGGGCCCACAGGCCAGGGTTTATTCTGCATTTTCTGAGCATATTGAATTCATTCATTAAGCAGGGATGGCTGCTCCGGGATGGAAACAATTAGACGTTTCTGAAAAATGAACTCCCTGAAGCGGCTGGGGCTGGAAGGCAAAACTCCCGGCAGCTCCCGGCCTTGGGGGTGAGTGTGGAAGCTGCGACCTTGGGGTCCCTCTACTTTATACTGTTTCTCTGGATAATAGTGGACGCCGATGTCCCTCAGTGGTTACCGGCTGCTAAGTGCTGCTTGAACAGCTTCACACCCACTCGAGGTGGTGCTGATGATAGTGATGAGGGTGGTGATGGTTGTAATGCAGTGATGATGGTGGTCCTAATGGTCGCGGTGATGCTGATGATGGAGATGGTTATGATAACGGCCATCATGATGATGGTGGTGATGGAGTAGTTTCGAAGGGGTGTGTGGAGTGACCCATGTGGCCTGCTGTTGCAAAGAGCATGTGGCCGTTGAAAGGGTTCTGGACTGGGCCCAGCTAGATCCAAGTCCCTCCTGGCGCCTGCTTTTCTAGCAGAGTGGACTCAGTTAAGTCACTTGTGGATCTGCTGTTGGTCTCTCTCTGCTGTCGGTCCAGCTGCCGCTTGGTGTGACACCTTCTGGCTGAGGACTCCCTGAGCATTCTGCTCCACAGCTGTGTCCCCTGTGTAGGGACACTGCTAGCTGGCTTTACACCCAGCGTCTAACGTTACTCTTACATGACCCAGTGGGAAAGCGGCCAACCCATCTTACCGATAAAAAGACCAAGGCCCAGAAAGGGGACGTCTCTTGCTTGAGCTATCACAATGATACTGAAACTGTCTTTGGAGCTCTGGCCTCCACCTCTTCCCACAGTCCCCCAGCACCATGAAGAGTCCCTGTCAGCCACTGCCCCCTGAAGTCTTGGTTATGTTAGTGAGAGAGACCTTCCTTTCCTCTTGTGAATTCTCAGTGCTCAGGGCATATACTGGAGCCCCTGAGAAATCCTGCACCAAAGCCTGCTGGGGTGGGTCTGAAGTTACCCTCCCTGTAGTGCCCACAGGAGCGTCACCTCCCAGAACACCATCAGGTGCAAATGCTGCCCCCGCCCCCCAGCCTTAGGCATGATGCTGATTCCTGCTGGGTCATGCACAACTCAGCGGCAGTTTCTAGATGGTTTTGTCCAGATGTGCAAGCAGCAGGGCCGGGTACTGACGCCAGCTTCCTCCAAAGCCAGCGGGAGGAATCATGTGGGTGGGCAGAGCTGTGTGTTACCTGAGGGTGGCAGTGTTGGTAGGATCCCTAAGAAGCAGGAAGCTCTGTAAGAGTGAGGGGGGCGACATTTCTCACGGTGCCCGACAGCACTTGGCTGGACTTCCTGGAATGCTTTTGCTGAGGACCTGTTCTTCCTGAGGCATCTTTCACGAGGGTAGATGGCCCTGGGGTGCAGATCCAGGGTACCCACAACCTTGCCAAGTCTTCACCCATGCTCTCTTCTGACCATTGCTGTCCTCATTTTGACTGAGTATCTGAGAGTCAGCCCAACATCCTGTGTGTCGTGTGGCACCTAGCAGTGGAGGTGGGATTTGAACCAGCCTTTTTGTCTCTGGAGCCTACTCCTGTTCTTCTTGCAGCAGCCACAGCCCTCTGAGCTTATCTCCTCTCTGCAGGTGGCCTCCGTCTTCCCAGGCTTTGGAATTGTAAATCTCTGTGTGAGGCAGTGGGAGCCAGATGCTCCGGCGTTATAAATAAGCCCCATAATGTTGAGTAATCAGGAACAACTTGGCTATTGTCGGAAGGAGAAATAACTTGGTTATTAATAAATGCAGGAGGTCACAGTAATTGATGGCAATTGAACCCACTGGTGCTCAGGGACAATAGCTCTGCTACTGTGCACTTACATGAGTGCTCTCTCCCTCCCTCTCTCCTTCCTCCCCCTCTTCCCTTCCCTCCCCCTCAAACCTTGCCTCTGCAGGTAGGTTTGAGTCATAGACTCTACAACCCCAGGATCTTCTCTTGCAACTTCCTTTTTTCTCTCTTCTTCCTCCTTTGTCCTCTCTATTCAAGCATTGCCTGCGGTAGCTCTGGAGACAAAGTAACCCTGCGGGGCTCTTTCAGCTGAACCAGAATTACTCAGACCAGTGTCTGATGGGACATGGGAACTGCCACAGACTCTGTGAAGGCATTTGAAGGTTAAATTAGGTTAAAAAGAACTCCCCTTGCTGGAGGCTCACAAAAGCTGCTGTATAGGCTCTGAGAAGTCCTGCAGCTGTGACACTTAACCAGGCTGTGACATGGATATGATACAGGAGTCATATTCCTCGGTGTGTGCATGCAGCTGTCTGTGACACTGGAGGCCAGAGGTTGCTCTCATCATTCTCTGTCCACCTTATTGTTTTTGGAACAATGCCTCTCATTGAATCTGGGGCATTCCACTTTGACTAGATTAGCTGGCCAAGGCCAGCAAGCCACAGGCTTCCATCCCCACCTCTCCAGTGCCGGGATTACAGGTCTGTGCTGCCGCACCTGGCTTTTACCCATGGGTGCTGGGGATCTGAACTCAGGACTTTACTGACTGGGCCACCTCTGCAGCCCAGGAGTCACTTTTCTCTCTAGTATGTTAGATGAACTCTGGGGAGACCCACACCCAACACTGAAGTCATCTTGCCCTGTCCCACACCTCTGTTGCCACTGAGAATCATTGAGTCAGCCCTGCCTGGCCCAGGTTGCTGACGGCTTGAGCCTGGGCTCTGTCTGACATGCAGGTAGCCTCTGGGGAATAAACAAGATGGCAGGAGAGAAGGCAGCTTGCTGAGAGGTTGGCTTCCTCTCTGGACTCTCTTTTTTTGGCCGCCGCCATTTGGGAGGGGAGCCCAGCTAGACATTGGTTTCTGCGATTATGGCCGGTGGCCCCTCCTGAGCCTTTCCTTGGTTTGGTACCTTGATGGGGTGAAGATGCTGAGGCATGTATTCAAGGGCAATTGTGCACGTGTGATATGAGGCTAGAAGACATGAGGAAGAGCTGAGTGAGAGATCTGGGGAGCAAGGGTCAGCGCTGCCTGTCCCCTAGTCACAGAGGAGGCTTGTTTCTCACCAGAAATCCAAGAAATGGCCGGCAATCCAGAGCATACTGGGGAGTGCCCTCTGTGCTCAGGGAATATTTCAGGTGCAGCCTCTGGATCCCTAGCGGGTAGTGAGAAGAGCATCAGGCTACTGTGGGGCACCAGGCCCTCCTTGCTCCCTGTCAGAACTAGTTCTGATCTCTCTGACGGTCGCTTCCTGTCCCTCTGCCCAGCTCCCTTTGGCTTTATCTTCAGCTTGATGTTGTTCCGCACTTCTGATGGTCCTCATGGCTGGCTCCCCGGGGGCAGAGGGGCGTTCATTCTCTTCCCAAGTCTTGGGAGGGGGAGGTAAGGGCAGGGTGACCAGGGTGGGCCATCAGCCACCAGCCCATCCACTCCTGGACTCACTCCTCTCTGGGTGACTCATCACAAGTCCAAGGCAGGAGCTTGGTGACAGCAGTGAGCCCTCAGTTCTCCACAAGGACCCACAGAGCCCAGAGGACCCTCTCAGAATCCTCGGCTCCTCCCAGAAACCTCAACTCCAGCCCCCTCCCCAGCTTTCAAGCCCCTTGAGGCTGGGTGGGTCACTGTAGGACGTGATGGGGGCAGGGACTCCAGGGCAGATGTGCATGGTGGGGGTCAGGGGAGGACAAGACATACCCGTGGGGAAGTCACCTCCTGTTAGTGCGAGCAGCGCCCATGCCCATGAAGAAGGAAGCCTCTTCTGGGGTAACGGGCCTTCCAGCCTATCTCTAATGCCTGCTCAGCTCCCTTTTTAACAAAGAGAGCGAGCCGGCTTCAGCCTGGGAGGCCACGGATCTAATTAGAATCTAATGACCCGCTGGTCCCCGCACTGTGTTTATTTCTGCCTTCCGTTGTGACAGCTGACAATGATTCTCACTTCAGAGAGAACTAACGTCTCCTTTCACAGTGTGTTTGTCTAAGAGAAATAGACGACTGGGTACATGTTGGGGAATGTGGAGCTGGGGTCCTCGGGACGTGCCGAGTTTGCTAAAGGTGGCATCTGAAGGGTGGGCTTTGGTGACAGGAAGTTCTTCCACTTGGTGGCCGTCTGTTGTCTGGTGATTCCCTGAGTTATTTGTCTCATCTCTAAGTGACAGTGACCACCCGCCTCCGCAGCCGAGGTGAAGGCGGGAGACTGAGAGCTCAGGCTCTGTAGTGAGCTCTGGCCAGCCTGGGCTGAGTGGTGAGACCTTGTCTCAGGAATAATCAACAAAAAAGTACAAGTGGTAGCAGCGCTAGGATGCTCGTGAAAATTTAATAGTGATGATAAACAGTAGACGGGCTAACACATACCAAGATTTCTCCACGGGCAACGAAGTTCCAAATGAGGTGAGCTAAAAAAAAATGGCATGTTCGATAAGATAAGGTCAATAAAGTTTAACTATTATAGTCACTGCCCTTATTGTTAACACCATACTCACCACTATCATCATTACCACCATCACCACCATTTAATATCATTGTCACCATCATCACCACCATCACCACCACCACCATCACCACCACCATCATCACCATCACCACCACCAACATCACCATCAACATCATCACCATCACCACCATCACCATCACCACCACCACCACCATCACCACCACCACCACCATCACCATCACCACCATCACCATCATCACCACCACCATCACCATCACTATCATCATCACCATCACCACCATCATCACCATCACCATCATCACCGTCACCATCACCATCATCACCATCACCATCACCACCATCACCACCACCATCACCATCATCACCACCACCATCACCACCATCACCACCACCATCAGCACCATCACCATCACCATCTATACCATCATTTTTGACTGACCCCCCCAAGCCGCAGTTTCACCGCATTGGGAAGTGGCACTTGTGGTGAGCGCCCTGCGTAGCTGGCACACGGAAACACCCAGGAAGCAGCCGGAACCCGTGGTCCTCCCCAGGCAGCACTGGTTAAAGTCTCAGGCGGAACCTCCCCCAGCATTCCAACTCCACCCTGATGGTCAGGCGTCTCTGGCCCACTGGTCCCGGCAGTCGCCTGGGGGACAGAGGGACGTCCTGGGGGACAGAGGGACGTCCGCAGGTAGCTGCGGTTTTTGTACATGTTCACAAGAAGTCCGGAGACAGGGAACGCTGGAAAGGAGCGCACTGTGATTTGTTTTAATTAGTCGGTTATTTGTATTTGGATCACAACATCCGTCCACAGCTACTGTCGAGAATTTAGAAAATGTCAGTTCTTCACCCTGTCACGATTACTGTCTGTCTACGTTTCTGTTTGTCATGTAATTTAAAAAAAATTAAAATATCTGTTTCTTTGTGTGGCGTGCGTAGAGAGCCTGCAGGAGTTCGTTCTCGCATTCCGGCCTGTGGGACCCAGGGATTGAACTCTGGTCTTTCAGGCTTGGCGGCAAGCCCCTCACCCGCTGAGCCATCTCGCCATCCCCTCCCCACTTTTCTCATTGTAACAGCGCGTTAGAAATGGCTTCACAGCGTCTTGTGGGCTGGTTTTTCACCCCCTTTTTCCTTAACCCCATCTGTGAGCACCATCTGTGCTACATAGAGTCAGGGAGGGTTTTCAGTGACCTCACTCCACTCACCGGCTTCCCAGGTCTCTGAAGACCTTCACTCTGCTGCCCTCCTCCCTGCTGTGCTCTGGCTGGACTGGTGTCTTTGACACACCACACTCATCTCTGCCCCAGGGCCTTTGCACTGGCTCCTCACCTCTGAGCTCCTTACACTGGTCACATCTTCCCAGGGTTCCTCTGACCGACAGACACCAACACAACCTCCACCTCTCTGTCCATCATTCTGCTTTGGTTTCTTCTTGCAATATGTGCTGCCTGACATCATCTTACTTGTCTGTTTGTCTATCTGTCTGCTTGCTTCGTGCCCAGCCCCCTCACTGGACTGTAAGATGCGTGAGCGCGGTCACCGTGTGTGACTTTCTGTCACATCACAGGTGCTCCGTAAGTAGGTGCTGAACATACCGGTGGCTGGTTGGATGTGTGGCTGGGTCACTGGGTAAGTGGTCGGGTGGTTGAGTGGGTAGGCAGGGGTCAAGAGATAGTGGGTGTGTACATAAATAAACACATGGTGGGGGATGTCCTAACTCTACCCTGTTCTCCATTCAGGGTGTTTCCCTTTGTTGTATTTAATACCTTAGTAAAACAGATGGGGTGGCGGCAGGACTCCCTGGGGTGTTCTTGGGCACGCCGCCACCCTGTGCCTGGCATCTCACCCCACACCTCTTCCTCGCCCTCCGCACAGTGGGCCGGAAGCAGTTCATGCGGTTTGAGTGGGCCAGCCGCGCCGCTGAGGCCCTGGGCTGTGACTACGAGGAGCTGAATACCGCCACCTTCAAGCACCACCTACGGCAGATTATCGAGCAGATGACGTCAGGGCCACGGCGCCAGGGCCTGGAGGACCAGGACGCCTGCTCAGGTACCAAGCCCTCAAGGCCACAGGCTGGGTGGGTGCCTGGCTCCTCGCAGGGCCGGCCGCACTGGTGCCTGGCTGCGCTACACGCTTTCCCGTGTTCATCAAGACGTCTTAGGAGAGCTGCTCTACGCACAGGGGCCGGGCCAGGGAGCACCAGCGTTGGTGGAAAAGGAAATGGTTCTTTTCCTGGCCGGTAACCATGGAGGCTGCTGAGCCCTGGGTGGGTCCTCTGTGCCGGGAGAGGGGACGGTTAGGCAGTGCCCAGAAGCTGATGTGTTTCCATTGTGGTTCCTGTTTGTGAAACTCTTGACCGGAGGGGGAGGCAGGCCTACCTGTGTGAGGGATGAGAGTGAGGCTGGTGTGTCTGGAACCTGGAGGGATGTGGGAGAGGCTGGAGAGCAGCACGCGCAGTTTGCAATGACTGATGGGAAACAGGCGTGGCTTCACGGGGAAGGATGAGACTTACCTTGTTCTCAGGAAACCTCAGCTGGAAAGATGAGCAAAAGGAGGAGGAGGAGGAGAGCTGAGAACTTGTAGAAACCGCAGGCGAGGGCTGGGACGTGACTCAGAGGGCAGAGTTCCTGCCACGCAAGTGTGAGACCCTGAGTTTGGATTCCCGAGGACCCACTCTAGGAGCTGCGCACAGCAGTGCGTGTCAGCCCTGAGGAAGCAGAGACAAGGCCCTGGGGCCCACTGAGTCTGTGAGTTTTGGGGTCAGCAAGAGGCCTTGTCTCAAAAAAATAAGGCACAAAGTGATGGAAGGAGACACCAGTGTGACCTTCTGGCCTTCACAGGTACATACTCACACACATACACACACACACACACAAACACTCACACACACACAAATGCGCACACACACATATACTCACACACAAACACACACACTTATACACACACTCACATACAAACACACACACAAACACACTCATACACACTTATACACATACTCATACACACACACACACACACACACACACACACACACACACACACGTCACTAGGTGAAAAGGGGAACAGGGACAGATGCTGGGTCTAGGGTTCACACTGAGCTAACACAGTAAGCGCAGGGACGCCATCTTGGATGGGGCCTGAGGAGCCCTGGGGACAATCTGGGTATTTCTCTGGACAGGTGAGAGGGCTGTACCCACGAGCTGGGCTCTCCAGGGCCCTGAGGCTGTGGTTGTAGAAGACAGAGGTGTGCTTTGTAGGACAGCAGGGCTTGTGATGAGTAGGAGGAGGGGCTGCCTGAGCTGACCTGGGGACAAACCTCTGCCCTGTGGGTCCCCGGAGCCGTCGGCCTTCCGATGAGGTGGATGGCTCTTCTGTTTCTCTCCCGGCTTGTACTCTGCTGCCTCTTCCTCTCATTCAGAGCACACCGCACGCAGGAACAGCATGCTGGTGTGTGCACACCCATGTCCACAGATGTGTGCACACATGGGCATAGGTGAGCAGCATGTGCACACGTGGATACGTGTGCTGCACACATAGAAAGACGTGGGCACAGAATGCACACCAGATGGATGGGCAGACAGACAGACAGACACCCCACTTCTTGAGTCTGCGTTGGTCTTGGTCTGTCCAGCAAAGGTCTCAGAGACAGACATGAAGAGACAGACAAGGGACCAGTGTGCTGCAAATCAATGCTGTGAGGCTGTGGGTTGCCTAGCAACAGCCCAGGGTGGGGATGGAGATAAAGGAGAGATTGGAAACGCTTGGGAGCGGCAGTGGGCAGGCCGTGTAGAATGTGATGCGGGAGTGTTTTTCTTGAGGGGAAGTGGATTCTAATTCCATGAAAGGAACAGGGTGGAAGGTCAGGAGCTGTGACTGGCCGCTCTCCGCTGCACAGCCTCGTCCAGGCCAGCTGCTTTCACGGGACACACTTGTGCCCCTGTGTTCAGTCAAGTCTGAGACCTGCTAAGTTCCTCCGTGCCCCACCGCTGGAGAGAGGTCTTCTCCTGTTTCCCACCCTTCGGTGCCAGACTTGGGCTTCTGTGCTGACGGAGTCCGATTGTCTTTGCTTGGATGACCAAGTTATCTCAACAAAGCGATGCTGGCCAATTCAAACAATTGGAAGACTCTGTGAACCCAGGCTGCTGTGCTGCTCAGAATATTTCACCTGAGTAAAATCTTAGGAGGGAAGTGATCGAGCCTGAGTATGAGCTTTGACTGCTTCCAGAGAAACAGGCACAATGAATATCGTCCATGCTTCCTTTCTGTGCCCGGTACTGGAGACTGAAAGCCCCGCCCCAGGGATGGTTCCTCACTCTGGGGCACTCCCAGTCTCAGAAGGGAGACATAGTTTAAAATAATAAGGACCACGAAAGCAAAGTATAGGTATAAAGTATAAGTATAAAGTGGGCGCTTTATGCCCAGACCCGGGCTGGCGGTGGGCTGAAGGGTGGGGGTGTCAGGGCATCTCCCTTAAGGTGCAACTCTGCAGTCAGCTCTCCGTGCTGTGCAAAGGAAGGAAGCTGGTCACATTCACCAGGGTTATTTGGGTTGAGAACACAATCAAGGGTCCCACCATTCAAGGACACACTCTTAGTGACCTCGCAACCCCCTCCGGGCTCTGCATCTTCAAGTTTCTGCCCTCTTGAGGTAGTGCCACGCTGAGGACTGAGCGTGGATTATGACACCATGTCCAAAATAGAGTGGTGTGTTGGTTACTTTTCTATCACTGTGGTAAGACACCGTCACCAATGCAGCTGCTAAAAGAGAGCGTTTGGCATGGCAGCAGGTGACGGGCTGGGACAGCAGCAGAATGCTCACACCTCGAGCCCCAAGCACGGCAGAGAGAGCTAATGGGGGAATGGTTCCAGTCTTTTGAAACCTTAAAGGCCACACCCCCTCCCACAAGGTCACAGCTCCCAATCCTTCCCATGTAGTTCCACCAGCCGGAAACAGGTATTCCAACGCATTAGCCCACGGGAGCTATTCTTATCCAAAGATTTCAGTTGCTCCCTGAGGAACGTCTGAGGCGTGGTGTGTGCTGGGGGACACTCTGGGATTCCACTAGGATGTTAGCACCTTTCTTAAAGCCACATGCACATTATTTGAGCCCTGAGGGATGTGGCTTCTCACTCTGGTGACCCTGGCTGCTCCCTGTCAATGCCCTTGGCCCTGGGAGAGGTCGTGACCTCTGAATACTGATCCTTTCCTGTCTCCCCAATCCCAGGGCTCAAGATGACGGGTGTGGAGTGTGTGGAGGGGATGGCCTCCGGCCTGTACCAAGAACTCTTCATGGCTGTGGTCTCTCTCATCAACAGGTAACGGGGGCCTTGTCAGGCTGAGCCCAGGCCTCCTGCTGTGCACAGTGGGCACAAACCAGGGACATTTTGTGGAATAGGATACTTTGAACAGAGGAGGGACTTCCAAGGCAGAGCTGGGTTTAAATCTCACCCTTGCTGTGTGACTTCACCAAGTCCATTTACCTTTCTGGTCTCCACAACTTGAAAGTCGCTGTTTCCTCCAGGCTTATTGGGACGTTAGAAGAAGTGAGCGAGACATCGAAATCAGGTTCTAACGGTGAAAGTACCCACAGCAGGGGCTGGGAGCACAGCTCAGTAGGCAGAGTTCCCCCTCTCAAGCCAGGGGACAAAGTTCAGAGCCCAGTACACACCTAAAAAAAACAGGCATGAAGGCACACACCTGTACACACACCTGCGATCCCAGCGCTGGGGAGGGGAAGCCAGGCAGATCGCTGGCGAGCCAAAGCACTGAGCTCCACGTTCGGTGAGGAAACCTGCCTCAGAAGGTATGCAGATGAGCAACAGCAGATGACACCCAACATGAACCTCTGGCCTCTATATACACGTACAAACACACACATACATACACATGCACGCATATACACGTGCACACCCATGTATGTGCACACACCTATGCGTGAGCGCGCGTGCACACACACACACACACACACACACACACACACACACGCCAACAAAACTTCTGGATTTGGGAACACCTGCTGAGGACTGGGGCCGGCCCTCATGATTACTGCTCACACCTGTCCAGTGCACAGATGGGATGGAAGGAGGTGTGGAGGGGGAGCCAGTAAGATGTCACACTCAGCAGCTCTCTTCCAGCATGCTGCTCTTGTCATTTATTCTAACTTCTCCTCCTGGGTGTAGGGGACACATAGGACAGAATGGCAGGATGGCCTGTGGGGTGGCGCTCCAGGGAGTGAGGTGGTCTGCTCCGAGCCCAGAGTCTCCAGAAGCCCATTCATTGAGCAGCTCCAGCATGACCCGTGGGGAACACGGGGAGGGGGCCCCTTCTCCGCAAGAGTGCACAGCATAATTAGACTTCTGAATCCTGTTAGGGATGAGCCGCTGCTGCGTAGCAACCGAGCAGCTGGGATCTCCAGTCGCCAGGGCCTTGGAATCAACTCCCTTTATCGCTGTCTGAGTAATTACCATCCGTCGGGAGGCGCGGGCACCTTATCTAGAAACCGAGGGATCATGGTGCTTTGAGGAAGGGTGGCGGAGCGGTCACCTCTCCTGCCCTGGGCCTGCCGGCATCTCCACCATAGAGGCTTTGATGAGAAGAGAGGTCACCGGGCCAGTTTATGGTCTCTTCAGGTGCCTGCCTCCCCAACTTCACCTCCTCTCACACACGTCTCTGCGGCGGCTGCCCCTCTTGACCATGTTTTATAGATAGAAAAATCCTCATAAGGAGAATGGAAAACTAAGGTTCAAAGCGTGCTCTCCAGATCTGACGGCGGATGTTGCTGGTGGTGACGAGAGCTGGGGACTTTGCTGAGCACCAATCACAGGGCCAGCTGCATGACCATGGCAGCAGGTGTGGTGTGACATCCCATTCTCCCAGAGGCCTTTGGAGCTAGCCTCTGCCTTTAATCATTTCACAACCAAGCACCAGAGAGGTCAGACGGCTCCCCAGAAACCCACAGCCCCTCTGTGGTGGAGTAGGATGGCAGCCCGGACTTCAGAGTCTTTCCGTCCTGCCTTTTGATTCAAACAACGCAGGCTGTCTTCCCTGACAGAAGCACTGGAGTATCCAGGGAGGTGAGAGCTAAAAACGAAACAACAAAACAAAACAAAAACAAAAACCACACACATCTCTATAAAACATACACAGTATGGTTTCTCACCTATGGTGTGCCGTGGGGAAAGAGAGGGAATTTGTCAGGCGGCTTCTGACTCGGGGCCTGACGAAGAAGCCACATTTGCCGAAAGCTTGCTGCATCCCCACATCGCAGGACACGCTGTCACTTCAACCCCACTTCCTTCACGGCAGCCCTGGACCAGCTCACTGTCATCTTTTAACAGCTGGGGAAAGCCATGCTCAGAGAGGTTAAGTAACGTGCCTGGGGGTCACACAGCCTGTGAATGGTGAGCTTGGATTTGAAGCCAGATCTGCCAGATCTCCAAATCCTCCTAGTGTGCTGCCTCAGCTTCTCCATCTCTGCTTGAACCAGCAGACTCCACGTGAACTCAGAGCTTTCCTCTTCTCTCCCCAGATCTTTCTCCTCCCACCATCTGTCTATGGCCTCCATCATGGTGGTCGACTCTCCCGGCTTTCAGAATCCTCGGCACCAGGGCAAGGAGCGGGCGGCCACCTTCGAGGAGTTGTGTTACAATTACGCCCAGGAGCGTTTGCAGCTGCTCTTCTACCACAGGACCTTTGTCTCGACTCTGGAGAGATACCAAGAGGTGTGTGTTAGCTAGACTGGGGCCTCCCAGGCCTGGGCCCAGGGGTGAGGCCAAACAGGTGGAGCGAATACCAAGTGGTCTGCATCACCTACAGAGCACCTTGCTCCAGCTCTGGCTTCCTCCACCTCTGCCCTGGTGCGGACGGCCCCCTCACGAGCTGCTTCTGTGTACAGACACAAGGGTGACCACCCTTTGGGGTGGGGGGCACAAGCAGCCATTTCTAACAGAGTCACAGGTGTATGCGCCTGACCACAGGCCTTCTGTGGGGCTTTCCATAAACTGTTAGCTTGTGGGCCAGGAACACATAAGACCCAGTCACCTCTGACTGGCCTTTCTTCCTACGTCCGTGCTGGCCATCAGAGGGGGCACACTAACTGTCAGCACAGAGGAACACACAAAGTGTGTGTGTACAAAGAGAACATATCCAGGTGGACATAGTGTGTGTCCATTTCCTGGGTGATGATGAGATTGGGACCCCAGGTGCTCTGCAGTGAGTGCTCCTGCAGTGAGTGCTCCCCCAGCGAGTGCTCCTGCAGTGAGTGCTCC
>CABHPP010131601.1:0-11241 GCA_902168425.1 Peromyscus attwateri | reverse complement strand
CCTGCAGTGAGTGCTCCCCCAGCGAGTGCTCCTGCAGTGAGTGCTCCTCCAGTGAGTGCTCAGAGAGGGTGATAGAAACAACCATCTTGCCCTCTATAGGATAAGGGGCATTGGAGTTGCAGCCATTCCTTTAGTTGGAGCCAACATGGGTCAGACATGAAAGAATAATTATGGGTTGGAGAGTCTCACTCTACATCTGGCATTGATTGGCTGTGTGGCCTTGGAAAGCCTTAGCACCTTCTCTGACCCTTGATTTCATCACGTGGGGAACTGAGGGTGATATTCCTATATCTGTTATCACTGGGGACAGCACAGCTGTCCAATAAACTGCCTTGAAGACGCGGCACCAAGAAGCCCTTCTGTCATTGCTCAGAAAGTCTCCAGGGAACCAGGATGGCACTTGGGTCTGGGTGTGGCTCTGGGGCCCGTGGTCCACTTCTGGGTACACACCCCAAACATTTTTAAAGATGTGTTTCTACACCCATGTCCATAACAGCACTAGTCACTGCAGAGGGCTGTGCTAGGTCACCCACCCAAGTGTCCAGTGCAAGGACAGATCAAGAAAACATGGCTGACAGGTTCCGTGGGACATCACCCAACCTTTAGGACATTAACTCTGGTGCCTGCTGCAGCATGGGCAAACTTTGAGGACATTCTGCTAAGTGACACAAACCAGTTGCCAAAGGATACACACTGTGTGGTACCTCCTATGTGGGGTGCCGACTGCAAAGTCACAGGGCCAGAAGGTCAGATTATCTGAAGCTTTAGCACACGGGAAGTATGGGCAGCTGTGTAGTGGGCCATTTCCATTTCACAGGGTGAAAACTGTCAGCACACATTAAAAGCTCTTATCAAACACGGTTAACGTGCACACCGTCGATTTTAAAAGTTCTGGGGGACAGTAGAGATGGTTGCATCCCAGCATCAATGCCACCAATCTACAAACGGTCAGTGGGGCAAAGTGTCTGTTATGTACATTTCAGGACAATTTAAAAACTCACTTTGAAAGGATGGCTTAATAGCGTTGGAACCTTCACTTTTTTTTTCTACCTACCAAGCTTATGGAGGGAACTAATGTACACACCCTGTGAATTTCAGGAAGGCATTCCTGTGCACGTTGACCTCCCAGAATCCTCCCCAGGAACTACGGTGGCTGTTGTGGATCATAACCCCTCCCAGGTAAGAGAGCATCCAGGGCCCTGGGGCTCTCAGACATGAAACCACAGCGTACAGGCTTTGGGATGCCCATTTTCCAAGCTCTCTGAGCCAGGATTCCCCAGGAACAGTTAGCAACATGGATTGGTGTGGGGTGTGGACATGGAAATGCCTTGGGGCCTAAGGCCTGCCACTCAGCTCTGTGCCACCGAAATATCTTATACCAGACTCATGTGGCCCAAATGTGCCAGGGCTCCAGCGGCTCCCACCTGGGGCCATCTGGGATTCAGCTAAAGATGTTGACTGCAGATCCTGGAGGGAGGGGACGACCTTGGAGGCAGACAGGCTTCTGTGGGAGAGGACTCACACTGACACCATTCTCAGTCCCCGAACCTGGTGATTAGTACCCCAGCCAGCTCACCCTTGTCGCAGACCTTTGAACTGTGACCCTGGCATCTTATTTTTGTTTTCTGCCCTTTGCATTTTGGAGTGAAAATTCGTGAGCTATGGAGCAATGCAGGCATGGGTTCGATCTTGATGGCCTCAAGCCCAGCTTTTCACCTCTCTCAGCCTCAGTTTCCGTTTCTCCAAAGTGGGTACAGTGTGTTTCTCTGAATGGGTATAACCTCACCAAAACACTGAACAGCAAGCACTTTGTGACTCAGTGTGACAGAGGGGTCCTGTCAGGGGCCCTTCTGCCTTAGGATGTGCCAGGCTGCACTTCCTCATCCTGTCTCGTGCTGCCACGGCTCCTCCTGGTCACAGTGTACCAACCGCCCTTGTGAAGCCCCCTCCTCCACAGCCCTGGGGAGTGGCTGCATGCTGAACCCCCATTAGAAGGTCTGGAGCTGTTCTCACTACAGGTTTCCTTACCTGTCCATCATCTGTCTGCAAGGGTCAGCTGGGAGAGTGCAGTGGTCAGAGGGACCTGAGCTGTGGCTTCTGAGGGCCTCTCCTGAGGATGGACCAGCTTGTCCACCTTGAGCCCAGTGATGAAGGCCAACAGTCCTCTAGGCTTTGTCCCTGGGGACCACCATGCGACCCTGAATATGTCCCTTGATCTCTTCAGGCTTTAGAGACTGAAAGGTCACCAGAGCCCTGATTCAGCTCTGAGAGCCCCAAGTAGTGGGCTGCCCCGGGCCCCAGGCACATGAGGTTGGCTAACATTGCCACACCCCCTGCCCCCATCACTACTCAGCCCATTGTTTTCTTGTGCCAACTCAAACCTCACCAGGTCTCTCTCATATACCAACAGGCAAACCCACAGGTTTCCTGGAAGGTTGCTGTGGTTAGCTTTAAAATTCCATGTCTGCTATGAAATCAAGTTCATGTTCTCTAGAATATTCCTTGAGTGCTTATCTCTTTAAATTTATGCCCTGAGATCTCAGTATAATAAAATACCAAAATTTCTAAGAGGGAATGATACGTTGGGCTGGCTGTGCGCACACCCCAGCTCCCTGTGTGTGTGTGGCAGGGAGGAATTACAAGCAGTCACATCCTTCTTAAATCCCCAGGGCAGCCCTCTGGGGAAGGCCTGCCCAGGCTCCGTTTTACACCCGAGGAAACAAGTCTCAGAGGGGTACAGTAGATTGTCCAGGGTCACACAGGAGTTAAAGATGGAGGCAGGAGGTTTCAGGTCCTTTGCAGACAGTGCTTGGCTTCAGTAGTGAGAGTGAAGGTCGAGCAGGATCACAGGGCCCTCCAGGCATGCTTAGTCCTGAGGGCTGGGAGGAGACATCCCGAAATAACTCTCAGCATCTCCCACCAGGTCCACTTCCCAGCTGGAAAGGGTGCTGAGGATGCCGGGGGCCTCTTCTGGGTCTTGGATGAAGAAGTCCGGGTGGAAGGGTCCAGTGACAGTGTGGTACCTGAGCGTCTGCGCTCAGCCTTTGAGAAGAAGGAGGCTGGGGCTGATGGTAAGGAGGCAGGGGGCGGGGATGGGAGTGAGTCCTGCCTTGGGGGAGTCTGTCTATCCCGGCTGGGACAGGCTCTGCCTTCTTTGCTAGGCAATCACAATGCCCGGGGCTGTTTTAGGAGGTTACAAACATGTGCTAACAGCTATTAAATGTACGGGGGGGAAATCAGGTTAAATACAATGTTTATACATATGCACATACACATGTGATGTAGGCCTGTATATTAGTAACATGGTCTACCTGTCTGTACATTGTAACACTCATAAAACAGGATTACATGTACACACACACACACACACACACACACACCTCCCACAGTATAATGTAGCCAGGGAAATCCCAGAGAAACGCCACAGCACGCTGTTTGAACCTCTAGCCTCCAAAACTATGAAGTTAAAAAGCTCTTTTTAAAAATACAGGAGCCTGTCCTAGGCTATGGTCACGAAAGGGGAACAGTGCACAGTTGTGTGAACCTCTCTGTGGCTCCTTGAACGTGCCACGGGCACCCCCACCCGGGGGCTGTGTACTGTCAGTTCCGTCCATGCACCAGGGCCCCCTTCCACCTCATCCCAGCACAACGGGTGGACTTCCCCACATCCTTTGAGCCTCGGAGTCCTCTCTGCGGTAAAACAATACCCCATATTATCTGCATTCCTTTATTCTTCTCTGCCACCTGACCTCACACACTTTCTCATCAGACATGCCCATCTCAGGGTAGGCCAGCTCGTTGGGGATGAGAGCTGGGCTGGTTCCCTGAAGGGGCAGCCCCTAGAATAGCCCTGGTGTAATTAGGTGCACAGGTTCTTGACACAAAATTGATGAATATGTGAAAACTCAATGATGCGGAGCCAATGAAATGAAATTTTCAAATGCAGTGCCATCTGCATCCCGACTTTAAAGCAAAGGAGACTGGAAGTTGAGTCAGTTGGGGAAGGTGTCTTGTGGAGCGTGGCTGGGGTAGGAAGGGACCCACTGATGTCTGCAAACCTTCCTTCACGTAGGCTTGATTGTCCAATCCCAGATACTCTGAGCCAGATGCCCTAAGGCTCTCTGTTCCCAGGGGGAGACTCTGTCCTTTGTCCTGAATGGGCCAAGAGAGACACATTGATTCAGGCATTTTGGTTTCAAAGGCTTTTTCTCCCCCTCCAGATCTTTCCAATGAGCTCTGAGCTCTTGAGAACAAAATCTGGGGTAGACACTCTGACCTCAGCTGAGTGTCTTCACACAGGCTAGTGAGCCTGTCTTTGTTGATGTTCTGTTGCTGTGAAGAGACCACAATTGCCACAACTCTTATCAAAGAAGGCATTTAATTGGGACTGGCTAACAGTTCAGAGGTTCAGTCCATTTTCATCATAGCGAGGAACATGGCAGCATGCAGGCAGACATGGTGCTAGAGAAGTAGCTGAGATCCAGATCCACAGACAGCAGGAAGAGAGAGACTCTTGGCTTGGAATGGGCTTTCTGAAACCTCAAAGGCCACCCCCAGTGACACACTTCCTCCAACGAGGCCACATCTCCTAATCCTTCAAATAGTGCCACTCCCTGATGACTAAGTATTCAAATCTATGAGCCTTAATGGGGGCCATTCTTAAGCCACCACAGAGCCCAACAATAGTTGGAGGAGCCCCCAGGGAACCTGTGTCCCAGGACAGTCAGATCATATGCATTCTGTGCTAAGGGCTGAACAGAAAAGGCTGAAGGAACTTGCCTGGAGATCCAGTCTTATGGGGGAGTTAATGAAGGATGGAAACAATACAAGACAAGGCTTTATCTCTTGGTAGCATCCATCCATCCATCCATCCATCCATCCACCCACCCACCCACCCACCCACCCACCCACCCATCCATCTATCCATCCATCCATCCACCCACCCACCCACCCATCCATCCATTCATCCATCCACCCATCCACTCATCCATCCACCCACCCACCCATCCACCCATCCATTCATCCATCCATCCACACACCCATCCATCCATCCATCCATCCATCCATCCATCCATCCATTCATCCATCCATCCCCAATGCTTCCTATAATCCATAAGCCAAGCGAGACCCTGAACACTAAGGGGAGAGAGAGACAGAGAGAGAGAGAGAGAGAGAGAGAGAGAGAGAGAGAGAGAGAGAGACTTTGTGATTCTGAAGCATCACCCAGAGGTTAACTTTAGTAAACAGTGGTGGCGATGCAGCCGCTTGCTGAGTGCCATGTGGCATCTAAATGTTTTATGCATCCTTTGCCTCTGACCACCTTGGGAGAGATGCATTATTTAAGCCCCACTTTGCAGACCAGAGAGCTAAGGCTCAGAGAGAGACTCTATGGCTCAGTCCCGTTTGCACAGTAACTCATTCCAGTGAGTTCGAATTCCCTCTCACCCTGAGATGGGGGCCATTTGTGTGTCTATCTGTCAAGGGGCTGGGGCCAGTATCACCCAAACGAGCCTTTTTGTTTTAGACAGTTTTAGATCGCACAGGGATGCATGTTTTAAAGTATTTAACAGCTACTTATCTCCATGCATGGTAGGAAAGAAATGGTGCTCATATACACCAGGCTAAGGGTCAAATGCTTCTTTTTCAAAGAATGCTTGTGTGTTCTCTAATGTTTGGGCTAAATAAGTGTCTGGGTCTTAAGAACACGGAAAGGAATAGACCTGGAAGTAATGTGTGCACCTCACTACTGTGGGGAGTGTGCTCACTGGGGACTGCTGGCTTTAGCTATCTAGAAACACATTGACTATTTTTAAATTTGGTGGTGGGGTGTGCGAACAGAGTGCACACGTTCCTGGTGGATCCCCACCACTCATGCTACCGTCTGATTCCAGGCCCCCCTGTGCTGCGGACCTGCGAGCAGCCCCTTCAATGTGAGCTATTCCACCAGCTGGGACGGGACCCTGTGCGCTATGACCTCACGGGCTGGCTTCGCAGAGCCAAGCCCAACCTCTCAGCCCTGGAGGCCCCCCAGGTCCTGCAGCAGTCAAAAAGGTGAGCAGCTAGGCGTGGGACAGGGCAGGTGCATCTGTCCCCTG
This sequence comes from Peromyscus attwateri, assembly GCA_902168425.1. Classification (NCBI taxonomy): domain Eukaryota; kingdom Metazoa; phylum Chordata; class Mammalia; order Rodentia; family Cricetidae; genus Peromyscus; species Peromyscus attwateri. The sequence goes on along the minus strand of CABHPP010131601.1, from coordinate 5,146 downwards.
CAGCTGCTCCTGTTCAGCAACAACCCAGTGAGAAATCTAGAAATCTCATCCTGACTGCATCAGAACGAAGGCCATGACTCCAATTGGAGTAGTACAATGTCTCCCCTGGGGGCAGAGCAGACCCAGTGGCAGAGCACAGCAGGCCTTGGGGGGAGTCAGCTCACAGCGGAAAAAGCCGTGTCTCTCTCTGTTTTGGCTTTCCACCTTTCATTAAGTATCTGAGAGACGATGTTACTGGAGTAACTTTTATGGACATTCCAGAACCCAGGGGCTCATAAAGCCAAAATGATATGTTTTGTAGCAGTAGAAAAGGCTCTTTGCACTCCCTGCTCGCTCGTCCCAGAAGCACTAGCAGGAGGCCTGCAGCCATCTAGACTCCACTTCCAGGTTAATAGAAAACGCTTGCTTTGCGGGGCTGCTTGCAGCTCAGGTTCAACTCTGGGAGCCTAGTGGGGCAGAGCCTCCAGGCAGGCAGAGGAGGAGGGACTAGCATCTCAGATAGGCAGACTGATCAGGAAGGGGTGTTTGCTGACTGCCTACTGTATGCTCTGTTTAACACTCTTCGGAGGAACGCTGCATCCTCAGCTCCGTTTTACAGACGGGGAAACACGTCCCCAGTGGTGACGTTCCTTCCTTTTTTTGACCATGGAGTTGACTCTGCGGGCAGAGCTGGGGTATGGCTTGAACCTCAGCGATGCTGAGGGAAGCTCTTATGGTCAGAGTTCATTGGAACCCCCAAACCCAGAAGGCCACAGGGGTTCATAGCTCTAGCAGAGACCCAGATGGAGAATGAGGCAAAAGGAGGGTTAGTGAGTGGGGATCTGGGACACAGGGCTCAAGCTCTAGTTCCATCCTTGGGTGTGGTGGTGAGTAGTCACTCTCTCCCATGGCTTCCTCCACCATACCAACCAGGAGATTCAGCAGGCTGCCTCTGCTTCATAGGCAGGGGATGTGTAGAATGTGCCTCAGTTTCTTCCCGGCTCACACTGGAAACCCTGGGCCTCCACTCCACAGTGTGAGTCGTGGGAGTGGTGGCCACACGTGGGTGTTTACTAAAACGTCTACAATATGAAGTGGCAGGAGGGTTAGGGAGGAGCCTGGGTAGCAGCAGACTCTCAGGGTGTACCTTGGGGTCTTGTAGAGCTCCTTTGCGCTCTGAGACCCTGCATCGGAAGCCAAGTGAGGCAAACTCTCACTGACCAGGCAAGCCAGGGTCTCAGTGCCAGGACGAGGGCTGAACGGCAAAGTACTACTGGGCATAAATCCTATTAGAATGTTTTGCCAGGCATGGTGATGCACGCTTTTAATCCCAGCACTCTGGAGGCAGGTGGATCACTGTGAGTTGAGACCAGCCTGGCTGGTCACATAGTAAATTCCGGGCTAGCCAGGACTCACAGTGAAACCCTGTTTCAAACAACAACAACAACAACAACAACAACAACACAAAGAAACGAAACTAAAAGAACATTTTGAACTTGTTGCAGCTGGCTGCCGGCAGATCCTAACCCTGGTGACTGTGAGAGCAAGCCCTGCTGGATCTCAGAGTGAGGATCTGTAGTCAGACCCTCAGTGAACCCACCAGGACTGGGTTCAACGGGTCTCTAGAGCTCCACCCATAGTCTCAAAGGCTTACCTAAGGTTGTGTGTTCCGAGAGCTACAAGTATTAGTTTGGTCATTTATAGCTGGGAGCTGAGGTCTCCCAGAGAGAACAGGGGGCTTGCCCAAGGTCACATGAAAGACAGAAAAACAGGAGGAGTCTGTCCACTCCATGGGATGGAGCCACACATCAGTCCAAGGCTGGGTTTGGGAGCTCCTGCCAGCTCCACCCCAGGCTCATGGCTCCTGGGTGCTGCCTCAGCATCCTGGTTAGACCCTGATGTCAGCACCGTATGCCACACCTCTGCGGAGTCTTGCCACCTGATCACGCTTTTAATCCATTTCGCACACCTTTGGCTCCCATGAGCCAGTGTGCCATGATCTGGATCACATGTCTCTAGGGCTGGGGCTGGAGTGTGACCTGGGCTTTTGGGTAGCAACAAAAGATCCCCCAATGCTTCATGGGGAGACAGGGTTGGTGGCACGTGGCAGGCACCACGGCTCTGGGTCCTAGCCCCTTCCCTGGAGCAGTGGGTTCTGCCTAGCCACCTTTGTCTTTTTGAAAAAAAAAAATAACGTTGACATGTTACTTAAAATTATGATGCAGGATTATATGAGGCCATTTTCCTGGCCCCCGTGTGGACTGCTGTGTCTCAAGGGTTGGATGGCAGCCACTCCGTAGCGTATTTGTGCTTTGGTCCTGCTCTTCCTCATTGCCTTCTCCTCCCGTTAATACTCTCCGCTCCCAGATGGATTTGCTTCTACTGTGCCATGACATAGATCAGAACATACATGACCTTATGTTTGTATCAAGTCTGGGACCCACAGATGAGAGAAAATAGTGACTCTGTCTTTCTGGGACTGACTGGGGTCTTTTAATGGGATTGTTTCCAGTTATAGTTACTTTTCTGCAGCTGGCCTAACCCCATTCTTCTTCATGGACACAAAGAGTTCTGTTGTTACACAAGCCGCGTTTCTTTATCCATTCCTCCGTTGGACACCTAGATTGGTTCCGTATCTCTGCCCTTGAGCAATGCCAGCTTGCATTCACGAGGGAGCCTTAGGAGCCAGGCACCCTCAAAATATGTGTTGGAAGAGGCCAGTTGTGGGGAGGCTGAGGGAGGGTGGAGACTGCTCGGGTGTGAGCCTGGGCACTTCGTTATTATCTTGTAGCCATGAGTCTTTCCTTCCTACAGTCATACAGTTGGCACCTACTGTATATCTGGCCTGTTCTAGGGATAGTTAACATGACTATGTCTGCAGGATGGGGAGGCTCTGTGGGATTGCCAGGAGGGAGACTCTCGTGGGCAGTGAACAGAGGGCTGCTCCGGAAGGAGCCAGCATTTCTGAGACAGGAAGGTTGTGAATAGAGGGGCTTATGCCTTCCTTTCCACAGGGGTGAGCTTGCCAGAGAGTCCCTTGCTACTCTGTCTCTCTTCCTCACTAGGGAGGAGCTGCAGAACCTCTTCCAGGCCTGGGCCAAGCTGCCGCCTGTGTGCCGTGCGGTGGCAGGGCTCGAGGGCACCTCTCAGCAGGCTCTGCACCGGGGGCGTGTGGTGCGGAGGGCTTTCGCCAGCAACATTGCTGCCCTGAAGAGGAAGGCTCCCTGTGCCCAGATCAAGCTGCAGATGGTGAGTGAGCGAGCCAGGCTATGACTCGTGTGACCTTGGACTTCCATGACAGGGGCCACCACCCCAGCAGGCTGCTCATTTCTACAGTGCCCTACAAAACCACAGGGGTAGGTTCCCCCATTCTGCTGAGAGGGATACAGGGAAGGGTGGCCATTGGCCGCCCCTGAGAAGTGACTCACCCAGGTCCAAGGCCAGCACCTTGGGTGTTTGATGTTGAGCTGAGGACCTTGGGGCGGGGGTACCCATGGGTCACCATTGCCCCTTGTCTGAGCTGTCAGACAAGTTCCACCTGCCCTTCTTCCTGAGATGCCCCCTCTGGTGGGGTGCAGGCAGCAGGATCCAGCACCGATGTGAACATGCTACCTTAGCCTTCGAACGAATGTGAGCATCAAATTGGTCGCTGGTCAGGCTGAGTGTGAATGAGAACTGCAATTGCAGATCGAGGACCGTGGGAAGGATGTGTTTGAAGAATGAGACTCTCACAGAGTATTAGCCCCAAGTACTAAGTCCGAGATTCCAGTCATAGTTCCTCTGCTGGGGGGGTGGTTCTCTATGACCTAGTCCCACTCACTGGCCTCTCCCATGCCTCAGTTTCCCCAACTGTGCCCACCAGGCCCCTTATCTCTCCTGAACATAAGCCAGTATAAGCACAAGGTCTTGGGTGTGGGACACAGGGAGTCCCCAAGGATGTCCAGGCCTTGCTCAATGTGTGTGCCTGTCTGCATCTCCCTGAGACATCGGCTCTGATTCCCTGTCTGATTTGGTTCCAGGATGCTCTCATCAGCTTGCTGAGCCGGTCTCGGCTGCACTTCATCCACTGTCTTGTGCCAACCTCAGTGAAAAGCAAGACTGAGCAGGTGACTCCATCGCCACCACAGCCTGGTGGAGACCAAGGTGGAGCCATCGAGTCCCCAGCTCTGGACATCCCGGCACTGAGGGTTCAACTCGCAGGCTCTCATATTCTAGAGGCGTTGCGACTGCACAGGGCAGGTAAGATGGGAACAAGGTGCCCTGGTCCTGGCGGTGCCCGCTACGCACCAGTCAGCCACAGGACAGGGACACTCATTATGTGTCAGACAGTCATTTTACAGATGAAGCAACTGAGGTTCAAAATAGTGACAGACTCCTCAGGGTCACACTGCAGGGACAAGGCAGGGAGGCACAGGAGCTGGGGTTCCAGGAAGTGGGTCAGGCAGGATGTGAAGCTGACATTCCACCACGGGAAGCCACGGCCACCTTTGCTGGCCATTCAGCTTCTGCCAGGTACAGCTGGCTGATGGAGTGGCGGGGGAACGTGGGGATTTAGGTCCAGGAAAGAGTGTTCAGATCTGTTCAGTATGCAACCCCGTGCCTGCGGTTTCTGCTGCTGGTTAATCTTATGCATCGGGTTTGATCTGAAATCACCCCGCCGTTTTCTACCACTCAGCTTTCGAAGGTCCGAGCTCAGCCGCTCTCTGCAGAGGCCGGGCGGCAGTCTCATGCGGCCTGTTTGTATAACGTCCTGTGGTCTCTGATGTCTTGTGGTCGCTGCAGACCCCATGTCAGGGTGTTTGACAGAGAATCTGGGGGTCCTTAAAGGCAAAGCTGAGACTCCCTCTCCCCACTGCGCACCAAGAACATCAGCACAGGCAGAGGGAGGTGAATAACGTCACAGGGGAAAGAAAGGGGTTCACAGCTGGCAGCCAGGCCCCACAGCCAATAGACCTGCCTGACTGGTAGCAGGCATGGTTGCATCATAGAGTGTGTATATATATATATATATATATGTGCATGTATGTGATTGTGTCTGTGTGTTCATGAGTTTGTGTGTATGCGTGTGTGTGAATATATATGTGTCTGTGTGTTCATGAGCTTGTGTGTGTGGTGTTGTAGTATGTGTGTGTGGTGTGTTTGTGTCTGTATGAGTATGTGTGTGTCT
>CABHPP010131599.1:16312-40685 GCA_902168425.1 Peromyscus attwateri | reverse complement strand
ATGTGTGCATTTGGCTATGTGCACATGAGAACTCCTGCCTGTGGAGGCCAGAGGTGTCAGATCCAGGTGTGTCAGATCCCCTGGGGCTGGCGTTCTAGACAGTTGTGATCTGCCTGGTGTGAGTGCTGGGATTCAAACCCAGGTCCTCTGGAAGAGCAGAATGGGCTCTTAACTGCTGAGCTGTCTCCCCAGCCCCAGACATCTCTGTATCTTAAGCAATGTTTCTGGCCCATCACTCTTCAGCCAACACCTTATATGGAATTTAGCATTCACTTTGTTGAAGAATTCTGAACTTGAAGCTTAATGATGTCCCTGAACCCTTGTGATGATATGCAAAATTTCTGGATCCCTGACTATTCAAGTTTGTCTGGGAAGATGGTCCTTAATTAGGATTCTTTGAATTCATTCTCCAACAGCTTTCATAGTCACCAGTTAGGGTCCCTTCATATAGCTTTGAAATTTAACATATTTTATCTTTTTCTCCTTGTCTGTTATTCACATAAATAAATTAGATAATTCCTTTTTCTTCTTATTTAAGGAACTCCCCTTTCTCTCTTCTCCCCCGTTTGTAATACAGTGGATCTGGAAACATCACCTCTGCTTGCCTTGAGCTCCTGTTCTCAAGAGGTCCACCTGCTTCAGCTTCCTGAGATGACAGCCACATCCCTGGCTTCTTTGAGAAAATTTGAATACATAGACTCATTTTCATAGATATTGAAGTGGTCTAGGTTCTGTTTTTGGTTCCTGTTATTGACAGTCATTTTCACAGGAGAACATTTTTTTAATCAGATCACAATTGCCTTTTCTGTCCCCAGTAGTCATTTATAAGTATGTTTAAACAATGTATCATTTAGTCTTGTTTTATTTTTTTAAGATGTTACAGTATTTAATCTATCAGAGCTTATTTTTATACTTAACTGTTAGTACAAAGATTTCTATATGTTATTGTGTCTAACTGTAGTCATGTTACAGTCTGTTCTTTATTTTGGCAACAGACATTTGGGTTGTTAGGGCCCCCCCCCCATTAAAATCTTGGTGGTATGAACATGTTATTCATATCACCTATGTACTTAAATGTAATTTTTCTTTTGACTATATACTTAGGACTGGAGTTGCTTAGCTTATGCACATGGTATGTGAGATGATGTGGTTTCACGTCTGCTCTGACACATACTGTTTTAAAATTTTGCCTATTGAAGTAGACATAGTGGCATTCACCATAAATCCATTCTTTGGGAGGCGGAGGCAGGAAAATTTTATGAGCCCAGGAGCAAGATAGCTACATCCTGTCTTAAAACAAAACACTCTTTCAGATAAAAGAGATTTGATTAATTCATTGGGAGGGAGTGATATGTACTCTTAGCTGTATAAGTGTTTGGATGTGTGTCTTTCTTCTTTTGAGAAAGGCATGCTGAAAAATGTTTCCTTAAGGGTTTAGGGTGTGTGTGTGAAGGGTGCTTTTTCAATTTTTCTATTGTGGTGTTTGGAATACTAGTAATTTGTCAGTCGTTTAATATATTCTTTCCCTCTGTGCCATGCATTTTAATTTTCTTTAAGATACTTTTTTATGTACGAAGTTTGTGATTTTCCTATTGTGAGCTTATCCCTATCTCCTTTCATGGTTAGTGCTTTTATGATCTTAAAGGATTTGTACCATCATTTATGCTTTCCTTCAAAAGTTAATGTTTGACCACAGTCACAGAAACTAGTAATTTGCTAGTAGTTATTGTGTGTGTGATGGAAGAGTAGAGTTCAATTTCATTTTACTCATACAGCAAAAAACAAAACAAACAAAAATCCACCAAAAAACATCGTTTTTCAATGTTCCAATGTGTGTGTGTGTGTGTGTGAGAGAGAGAGAGAGAGAGAGAGAGAGAGAGAGAGAGAGAGAGAGAGAGGAGAGAGAGAGAGAAAGAGAAAGAAAGAGAGAGAAAGAGAGAGAGACAGAGAGAGAGGAGAGGCAACCCTGGTTTTACTGCTGTGGTTTTCTCCTTGTTTCATTATATATTTCTTTTGCAGGACCATGCTGTTCTTATTACTGTAGCTTATAATCAGTGTTTATTCTCTGTAGAACATACTTTCCTTTCTTTGTTGTTGTTGTTTTCTTCTTCAGAAGTGTCTCGCTTATTCTTGGAGCTTTGTTCTTCCAATAATACATTGTACAGTCCAATTAATAATTCATCACAGGCTTTGCTGGGAACCACTGTCTTTCCCTGTGCACCTGCTTCTGGAAATGTATGACTTCGGGAGTGGTGCTATTTTCTGCAAGTAAATGTGTCCTGAACAGGGAGTGGGGGAGGTGGTGAATTGCTCATGACGAATCTGTCCTATCCTTCCTTATCCATCAGTCACTGTTGTGATTCCAGGGAGCACTGGGGCAGAGTGAGCCAGGAAGCCAGGGACTCTCAGGAAAAAATCCCCTCTAAGGAAAGTAGAGGTGGGAAGGATAAGGCCGCATTAATCTCCGCAAGCTCTTAACATTTCCAAGACTGACTAGAGGCCATCAGCATGTCAAGCGTTCTGAGCTCTCTGACTCACAGGTGGTCCTGACTTCTGTAGGCTAACTCCACTTTTGTTTCTTTAAAGAGTCTGTAACTTCTCCCATCATTGTGAATTCCAGTAAGAATGAAATACCTTTGTTGAAGTGCAAGACTTGTTATAGTGCAAATATCTTGCTTATTTTCCTAGAGTTATTTAGACTTCTATCCTGATGCAGAGAGGAACATTGAGTAGTTTTCAGAGCTTCATAAAATTTCCTTAGTGCATGAGCTGTTTTCCTCTCCTGTCTCCCATCTCTATGAGTATATTTATGGGAAGTCGGGCTTATTATCTGAGAGCACAGCTAGCCTAACACGTGCTTCCTTGCATGCGATTGATTTCACAGTGGAGGAGGTAGAAGGTATGGTGTAGCATGTCGAGAGGTCTGGTTTATTTCTCTTAGTGTAAGGGAGCACTGAGGAGCCCGTGAGAATGCACCGAGTCTCTCAAGAGGAGTGAGAGGTAAATTCTATGGGTGCTGTGGCTTAAATTCTGTATTGGCTCAATATATATCTTTCCAAAGTAATTACTTTCCTGTGAGGCAGTACATAAGGTGCCTTTTGTTATTGTTGGTGGTAGTGGGTTTTGGTTTTTTTGTTTTTATACTACCTAGGGAGGGAAGTACTAAATAGTGGTTTCTGATTTAATATTTTTGGCTCAGAGCACAGAACATATTGGCAGCATTAAACTCCATGCACACATTCAGACCATACACACACACACACACACACACACACACACACACACACACACACACATGATGGTTGTGTGAAATCTTATATATATTCATACCTGTATATGCTTGTGTGCATGCCTACACTTACCTTGCAGTACTCTGGCTTATGCTCTAAGATCATGTGACCAGGGGAAAGACATGCAGGAGCAAGTGACAAGAATGGTTTGTGACTACTTCTGGAGAACTTCACACTAATCAAGGACAGCCAATCAACAGACTTGACATTTCTCTGTGGTGTGTGTGTGTGTGTGTGTGTGTGTGTGTGTGTGTGTGTGTACGTGCACATCTATGCTCATGTAAGTGGGTGTCCATGTGTGTAGTGCACATTCATGCTCATGTAAGTGGGTGTATGTGTGTAGTGCACATTCATGCTCATGTAAGTGGGTGTACGTGTGTGTAGGCATGACTATAGATCAACCTCAGATGTTGTTCCTTTGACAGCTGTTGTTTTTAGACACAGGGTTCCTTACTGGAACATGGGCTTGGTGATTAGGCTAGACTGACTGACTTGTTTTCCCCAGCACTGGGATTACGTGCATGCCCTGTAACACTTGGCTTTTTCGTGGGTTCTAGGGCTCAAATTCTGGTCTTCGTGCTTTGCCAGCAAGCACCTTATCAGCTGGCTCATCTCGCCAGTGCAGCCTGACATCTGAACTGTGACCTCTGTCAGGTTTGCCAGATGAGAGAAGCAAGCTGAGGGCCTTCCCTGCCTTCCATTTTGCTTCTCAGTGTGTATGCATTAGGCTTTCCCAGGCTCCCTTCACAGTCCTCTTCTGCCTCTTCCATTCCATTGTATATTCATCTTGTCTTGTGGTGTGACTTCTCACCTGGCCAGGAGTGATTTCCTGCCTCCTCTCATTGCGCCAAGGTTTTATTTCCAACTGCTTATCAGCCTTTTAGCTTCCCATTCTCAAGGGTGTTTAAACTCAGCTATATTTATCCTATCTTCATTTTATCAATGACTCATTTTCCCAGATCCAGCCCCTTAACAGTGTGTTTGACTCTTCTTCGTCTTTGGTGTCATTTGCTTTAAACACAGACATAGTGGCTGGGGAGATGGGCCAGTGAATGAGAGCACTTGATGTACAAACAAGAGAACTTGAGTTCCATTCCCTAGCACTCACATCAAAAACAGACAAAAACTAATACAAACAGAACAGAATAACGCAAAACAAAAACTGGCATGCCCACATGTACACCTAAGATTGGGGGGTAGAAACAGGGAGATGCTGGGAGCTTGCTGGCCAGCTAGTATAGGTAAAACATTGAACTTCAGGTCCAGTGAGAGACTCTGTTTCAAAAAAATTAGTTGGAGGGAATATACAACTAAAATAGAAGGAAATACACGGCCTCCTCCTCTGGCCTCCACGTTCATATGCCTGGGTATGTACACATGTACCCAGCAGTAAATAAAATAAAGTAATAAACACAAAACAGAGTTTTTCATGACATTTCATCTCCATTTTTGCTCTGTTCCCTTAGCTCCAAGCTGTTGAATTTTATACCTCAATTTTCTTCAATGGACAGTTTTGTTGAGTTTATCTTTCTAATATTCACTGTATGGTTTTGAAGTCTTCTCCTGTTTTTCATTGCTTTATAAGTCAATTTCCTCAGTCTGATATTCACAAAACTCCTTTATTTACTACTTCTTGATCTCTGCCTTTGGTTAGTATAAGCTGGAGTTACTCTGCTTCCGTCTTTATTTATTCGTTCAACAAATAGTTCTTAAGTGTCAACAAGCAGGCATGGTTGGGCAACGTCTGGAAACACAGTGCTGGAAATTTCCATCCCTATCTTAGTGTACCTACCAGGTAGTATTCGTGTATTCTACCAGGTAGGAAAAATGATTTGGGAAGGGTAATGAGCATAATAAATGAATGCTCATTAACATTTTCTTCATTGCTTTGTTTAGTGTGTACATGCATATGCAGGCTACAATAGAGAAACCAAGGGAATACTGAGGGAGTTGGCTTTCTTCTTCCATCCTGTAGATTCTGGGGATCAAACTCAGGTCATGAGGCTTAGTGGCAAGTGTCGTTACCTGGTGAGCCATCTCAGCAGCCCTTGAATGTCACTTGAATGTGTAGTTGAAGGTGGAAACGAATGGAGCAGGATAAGGAGGATTAAAAGGAGAGAAGCTCTGTGGATGCACAAAAGTGAGATCGTCCTCAGATAGGATTCTAGTTCTGCTGCTGGTTTTTTATTTTTTGTGTACACCCCCTCTTGTCCTGTCTAATCCAAATGGATGTAGGGACCTCCCTTCAATGCCAACCATTTCAAACCTTTTTTGCTTTTTAAGACCACATCCTCTGAATATTCATGAGTTTCTTATTTTTGTACTTGAATGATAACAAGTATTGCTTTCCTCCTTGGATTCAGTTTATTTGTTCATCCATTTTTGCTTTTTTTCTGGTAGTTACTCTTATCAAATGAGCTGGACTTGTAGGAGATTAGTAGAACACATTTATGGGTTATCTGTGGGGGTGCTTCCAGATATTATTGCTATGGGGGACAATGACTGAAGAAGGCCTGCTTAAATACAAGTGGCACTATCTAAAAGGCCAAGAGCCCGGATGAAGCAAAAGCGGAAGGAGGAGGAGACCCTGAAGCACAGGTGTGTTCTTTCCCACTGCTCCCTAACTGGAGGGGATCCGCTCTCCTTCCTCATGTGATCCCATTGCCGTGATGTTCTACCTCACCACAGGCCCCTAGCGATGGGTCTGGATAGCCATGAATGGAAACTGTGATCCCAAATCAATTCTTCCTTTCTTAAGTTAGGTCATTAGTTATTTGTCACAGTGATGGAAATGGAAACAGTACAACTTTTAAACTCTAGAAGCATTGCAAAAACGTTTTATACTATCCAATTTTTATTTCTTTAAGATAATCATTTAAAGCATCGGAAACTAAACATATCAGGTGTATACCGTGGCTCCTTCCCATTCAGCCATTATGCCTCAGGATTTTTACCTTGTCCTCTATCTAAAGTTGTCCTCTGCTGTGTTTTCTATGCTACTTTCTTATTGCTGTCTATATTTGTGTAGTTTGTCTTTATCACCACGTGTGCGTTCTTTCCCTGAGTCTGTCCAGGAAGGGAGAGGCTCATGTCTGCCTCATTTCCTCTTTTGTTAGATGTGTTTGTATGAGTGAAGTATGGGTGTTGGTAATACCTTGTGTCTTCCATAAATATATAAATGCACAAGTATAAAAAGAGATGTGCAATGAATGTTTATGACCATTGGAGATCACGAAGTCTTTATTAACATTTCGTAGTGATGAAGAGAATACCTCTTCTCCATGTAGTTTCTACCTGACCCTGACGACTCTGGCTCTTACTATTCATTTGTTTCCCTCTGTGTTTCCTTTGGAAGTCAGAGAAGCACTGTCTGCTTTAAAGTCGTCTATTTATGGTGTTAGTAGCATTGCCTTTGGTGTGAAGAAACTAGTAAATGATTATATTTTGTGAACAGAAACACAAGCGAAATGTTTATGTGGCTGCAAGAAGGGAGGAGGAGAAAGGGTTTCTGCAGCAGTGTGAGTTGCAGCCCCTAATGTGTGGTAGTTCCTGGAAGAGAACAGTGCTCCTTCTCAAGCACATACTCTCCTGACTGGAAGAACATAGGGGTGGCTTCATTCATTGAAATGAACCTGTCTGTTCAAATTCTTAAAATCATTCGTAATTTTAGGCATTAATCTCCATATGATTTCCCTATATAACCATGAGTGTGCAGTTTAATGAGGTCAGCTGTTGAGATATTAACATGTAAAAATCATCCAGAATATACAAAAGAAATATTTCATCTCCACCAATATGAAATTATCATCCCTAAATTTGATCTATGTTTACATCAGTTTACAAAAGCTAACCATTCCCCTCCTCCCCCAACTGACCTAATGCTTCACTGCTCTCCTCAAATAAAAAAAAAAAAAATCAATATACGCACCAAACACTCATGAGCAACCCTGTAATAATAAACCAGAGTACATGAAATTGAAATGACTAATTCCAGGAAAAAAGCTGATTACCTTTGTAACCAATCATAGTCTTAAAAAGAGATGATGTGCAGTATTACAAATATAAAAATTTCTTTAATTTAATTTCCATAAGAAATGCTTAATCTTCATCTAACAGTATTAAAATGATGTATTTTTTCTTTGCTTCTCCACAATCATATATTTAATGTAAAAAATTAGAAACTAAGATATATTAAAATCTTCCCCCAATTCAAATTTTTAATTTCTTTTCTTATCTTTTTAATTTCGCACACATTTGTAACTTGAACATTTATAATATGTATTCTAAATCATTACAATTTGTATTAAAATATTGTATGGCACAAAATATCACTTCAATGTGTATTAATTTTCCTAGAAACATTGTTTCCTTCTTTTCTCTGTTACCAGCTTTTGTTTTGCTGGTTTCCTGTTTCTCCAATTTTTACACTAGAAATTAAATGTACTTTAAAATATTCATTCTTTATACTACTGCAAATATATCAGATTCTTATGCAAGATAGTGAAAGATCAAGGTATATTATTCACCGTTTTACTAATCTTTGATAGTTGTACTTTGATAAATAAATAGATCATCTAAGATTCAATAGGCCAATTGCAGCATGTAATAGCTATTCAGAGGCAATTAAACTGCCTTTTTTCATGCCAGCATGTGAGCCGCCCTTTTACAACCTTCAACTTGATTCGTGGTGATTCAAAATTAACTTAAAAGTCTTGTTTGCTGACAGCTTAAAGCTTAATTGACTGAAAGCCAAATAGAGTGTGTTCTGTATTCAGCACTAAGGCTATTGATAAAGCCATGTGTAAATTGTGCATGGTGAAAGACAGTGATTGGGCCTCCTGTTCGTGTATTAGTCCACAACTTAGCATTGCTGCACAGTCAGAATTGCTTTGTCCAGTCTTTTATCACACCAGGTTAACTCTCTCTGGAGCTGCTCCAGCAGCAGAGCAGTCAAGTACTGAGCTTCCGCGAGACTGTGGGTCTGCCGTAATTCTGTTTCTGATTTGTGGGTTCATTAAAAACAAAAACAAAAACCAAATTAATATATATATATATATTATTGGCCTCTCTTCTCTGAATGGGACCTCTGGTGTCATTTTTCAGGAACCTTCTGGATTTTTGTACTGGCCATTTTAGGAAATATCTAAGTCTTTGGGTTGAGGAATTTTCAAAATATTTTAAGAAAAATGAATATTATAGTATTGATACCTCTTACAAATATTAAATGTGGTAATTTTGAACATTTAATTGAGATAAAAATGGATGCTTAGTAGCTTCAAGTGTAATGTAACTAATATATTCTAAAAATCATTAGACCATAGTATACTTTCAATACTTCTACATAAAGCATATTTCACTGATTACTGAATCTTTCACATGTGTATTTCTATTTTTAAATTGATCAGCTACTTATTTAATCATTTAAAAATTAAATTTTCTGTGTAACAAATGTTGAAGATGTTTTATAAGTGCATTTATAGTGCAAATTTTGAGATTTTTTTTGATACACTGTGAATTCTGACATGTAAATATGCTTGTGGTAAGCTCTTCTGTCTCTTTCTTATGTTACCTCAGTTTTACAGAATCACCTTTTAAAATCACTAATGCTGATTCACTATTGTCTATACTAAATAAATATTTGAATTGCAGCTAATCTAACATTTTTAAAGGCATGAATTCTTTTGAAAACAACATTTTTGTTTCTTTTTTTATAGTGTAGTTGTTCAGTATATAAAAATCAGTTAAATTGTTAAAGAGAGCAAATGAAATTCTCTTTTGTTTTTAACATTATTTAAAGGCTAAGCTAAAATTTAAATATAGGGATAAAATCTTTATCACTTAAAATAATTTAAAATAATAAGTGTACTCATAAAATATTTCTTAAAATTTAGGACAGGTGGTGTCAGTTTTGAGTCTATAACAAGTAAGAAATTTTCTGTACAGAATTTGAAAGGAAAATAAATTGTATGGCCAGGCCTTGCAGATCTTGTCAGCGCTGCTGCTAATCATAAAAATCCAACTTGACTGTCAAGTTTACCAGTACTAATTCTTTAATATATTCTTAATTTTATTTTGATTTTTAGAGACGAGGTCTTACCTTGTCACCCAGCCTGGTTCAGAGCTCAATGTATAACCATCTCTGCTCACTGTTCTCTCCTGCAGCATGGGTCAGTTTTAGTATAGCTACACTTCTTCCAATGTCCCAAAGAAGTTTCTCCTTTTCCTAATGTCTTGTCCAGTACTTGTTATCAGTTGATCCTTTGATCAGTTCAGTATTCCTGTTAAGGAAAAGTATGGCTATTTTCTATTCCCAAGCGTGTTACCAAAATTCCAAAATCCCCAGTGCTGCCAACCGTGCCGTTCTAGGACAAAGAGGCCATTAGAGATGATCTGGCTTGACAAAGGCTTTTCTTCTTCCTAATTACAGTGTAGTATAATTACCAAGCTACCAAAGTAATTCTGTACTTATTTCTTAGCAACTGATGCTTTATTTTCGTTCTTATCATTTCAGAGAAAAATGAAAATAATAGATAAACCTAACAATTAGAATGCTAGAAAATTTTCAAATATTAGTACTTTATGCCTGTAGTATATACTTGGAGGTTTGAGGCATCTAACAAGTAAATGAACTCTTTTCATTTGTATTTAGTGTCTAAAATACACTTGGGAAAATATTACCTCTTATCCACTTAATATTTAGATAATGCCATGACTCTCATTTACGTTGAAATCTATATTAAATAAATTGAAAATTAGAAGTTGTGAAACTGTAGATGGGATCATAAGTATCTGGTTATATGTTTTTATATGAGCTTTATAAATGAAGGACAAATTAATGTGTCAGTGAAATGATATTTTCATTAATATCAACTTGAAAGTGATATTAGTGTCATACTATGAGAAAATTATTTTCACCATTAAATGATCTAATAACATTGCTAAATTAAGACCATTCTGTGTTATATATTTAACCTTCTAGGTGATAGAAGATAAGTATACCTTGATTTTCTCTCTCAATTTCATAATATTTAAAATAATAATGGGTCTGGTAAAGTAGTTATTGAGGAACTGAGATGAATGTCTATTGAAATTGAGATTATAATTATACTGATAATAGAAGCATTGTTTAAAAATACACTCAAGATCAAAGCCAAGATTACCTACCAATGGATTCCCTATTAAGATAGGTCTAATTCTACATGATTTCTTTGTGGGACTAAATAACATTTGATGCTGAATGGTAGGAAAGACACTGGGTTTTATATGTATAGAACATTCTGGAATGACTTGATTATAGCTCTTTGAGGTTGTATCTTGTTTCTAACCCAAACTGATCATTACATTGAAGTCCTCTTTATTAATCACTTGTCACCTTTGCATGCTAATCCGCAGTAAGTGTGTGTTAATATTGCGCAGTATTTTGACGAGAGGATACAGTGTGAGACAGTGACTGAAGCATCTACATACTGATGAACACTTACTTGCTAGTCTATACTAATGCTTTAGAGGATGCTGAACAAGTTTAGATGTTAAGCTTTTTAGGAAGAGTGAATGATGGCTAATGATTATTTAATGACAGATCTCTGGACTGAGAGGCATTTAGCACTCAAAGTATACTGCAAAGCCTATTTCTCAAAGCTTCAGACAGGTTTATTTGGTCTCACCTTGAATAGAACAGTGCCATATTGATTTCATTGGTGTGGATTTAAACACACTATCGGCTTAGAATAGCACTGCTATGCAGTAGAAAATGATTGTCCTAACCCTTATGGCGACTTGCAGCAATTCTTTCGAATTACCATGTGAGCTTCAGAAGTGATTATGAATTATTTCCAGTATTTGGAGTTTATTTATGACTTTGGAAAAAATTAGATGTATTCTAACAGCAAGCAATCATTAATTGGCAGGAAGATTTATGTAGAAGTAACTGAGACTTAAATTTATATATTTAAATTAGT
Source organism: Peromyscus attwateri (assembly GCA_902168425.1). Lineage (NCBI taxonomy): Eukaryota > Metazoa > Chordata > Mammalia > Rodentia > Cricetidae > Peromyscus > Peromyscus attwateri. The sequence continues at coordinate 29,437 of CABHPP010131599.1, read as the reverse complement.
GGCCTTTACTCTGTTATATTTGAAGACACTTGTTCTGTGGCATTTGGTGATGCTGTAGGTGGCACTTTGAGTCTCTCTTTCTGTGAAAGCACTTACGTTTTTGATTTGTGAATGGTAATGATGTTTATGCTAAGTACTTTGTAATATTTTTAGTATGTTTTAATATTCCCTTTGAATTTCCATGTAAGACTCATTATAGTTACTTCAGATGTTCAATAGAGTATCCTTCCAAATTTTTAGATTGTTTATTATATATAATAGATGAAAATTTATCTTAAGTTTTTTTTCTAATTATTTTTGTTTATTTATTATTTAAGGAACATTTAAAATTATACAGTGTTGAAAGTACCCAGTAGCAATTCACTTGGTTCAGGTATTAAATATTAACAGCTTTCTATGCACAAACATCTAGGCCAGTGAAGATTCTAGATATCGGTTTGGATTATGCCCACTCATGTACCCTTCACCTTGTCACTCAAACACTGAATCTCCTTAGCTCTCCCTATTTTTAAAATGTTTATGTTCACCAGACCACAGCCGCTACATGACCTCCGTTTCCTCCCCACTTCCACACCCCAGCGATGTCCTGGACCCATGAGATGTTTTACATCCTGGTCTGGACCTGCTTTCTTTTCCTTTTTAATATTACTTGTTCTTTTTATTAAAGAATTTGAAATGTAATTATGATGTGCTTATAATTATATTGTCACAACAAATGCAGTGTTAGTAGGTCTTTGATGTTCCTTAAATACAGGTAGAATCAATTTAGATCCATCATAAAAAAATTAAAAATAGACTTGTATTTTTTTTTGATAATTTTTTAATGGGAAATTAATTTTTTCAACATATTTCGAGGGGATTTTCTTACATAATAAAATATTGCTTATTTTTTATTTTGCAGAAATCAAACACATGGGGCTAAGCCATTAGAGAAATCACCTTTTTTTTTTGTTGATGGAAAAAACAAGTTAGATTTTGGAGAAGTTTCAATTATATATTGTTGCTCTGGATTGTTTTTCTCTGTGTTGAGTCCTTGTGTGGGAGCTTTCGATACTAACACTGGTGGTCTTATAGGGTGGTGGTATGAATTCTCAATACTTTTTATCTTCTCTTGACATGATATTCATTTTTTTTCTTTTCAAACAGTTTCATAATTCAGTAAAATAATAGTTCAGCCATCTTTGATATGTGTGTTTACCAACATTCCTGCACATATATTTTATGATTTTTTTTATATATGGGAATATGTTTTAGCAATATACATAGAATTAAGATAAGAGATCATCTGGACACCCTTTATTATTATTTTTAACTCCTTGGTAGCCTGATAACATGAACTAGTCAGGAAGAATTTTATATAAATTGTTGTTTTAGCCTGTTATAGAAATGGATTGTTTTTAAACTAGCATCATGTCTGTCAACCTGAGTATTTCACTATATACATATATAGGTTGAGACTATACATATATAGGTTAAGACATAAAACTTTTCAGTTAGTATTTATTTCATAAATGACAGATTTCCCAATCTATAGTTACAATAATTCAAGGACTAAGCTGTTCCTGTTAAGATGAACTGAGAATGTCTGGGAAAAATTTCAAGGCCCAGAGGCTGCAGGTTGGTAACTGATACCCACACTCTAAATGGAGTTAAGAAGGGAAGTAAGGTAGATCAGCTGCAGGGAAGAGAATCGGTTTAGATGTCTGTGCATGCTTCCAATTACTAGTGTAGGTTTGCAGTAAAGGGAAAATTTGTGGACAAAAACTCCTTGAAAAGATGCCAGATAACACCTGAAATTAATTTGATAATCTAATTAGCAGTGCCTTAAAATGATGTATAAAACAGTTTTATAAGTTAATTTAAATTAAAGCCATATGTAATAATTTCATAAGCATGTAATTCTCCTCCTACATGCAGTTAAAAAATGAAATGCCATACATATGAAAAGATTAGAAATGAAAATTTTGTGTAGCTGTGTATTAGAGTCAAACTTCCCAGTTCTTTATACTGCCTGAAACTCCTTAGAAATGTGTGGTAAAAATGAGAGTCAGCCACTTACCAATATACGTATTCCTTTGGCTTGAGAGAGAATAGTTTTTTAGCCTTGTGTGATAATGAAGAGCAGATAGTCAATACTTTGTCAGTGGCTCTTTAGAGCTGAGCACGGTCGCTGTTCAGTTTTGCTTGCCTTTATCTGTAAACTCAAGTGTTTATTTTCCTCTTATTTATTAACATGGTTCTTTAAAAATTCCCAAGTTGCCTTTGCCTTTTGATTTTTACATTTTTTTCTATATTTACCTCTCCTAGGTTTTTTTTTTTTATTCCTTACATTTCTTATTATTTAGTTCTCAGGAATTATACTGCCTGTTAAAGTATATCACATTTAATAACTCCCAGGATGCTGAGCATTCTGGGAAAACCTCTCTGTGTCTGCTCTTTGTGCACTGGGTGAAGTCTTCTCTGGAAAACTTGAGCCTAGGCTGAGCCATCACTCGTTTACTCAGCTCTGTGGCCAGTAATACCTATGTTCTTTGCTTCCGTTTTCATCCCTCCTGGTCAGTGGGGCAGCACAGGGGGAGCACAGCCTGTGATGATTTTCCCAGAGCAGCTGCAGCCAGGAGGCCCTGGGAACTCCACTTTTCTCCACACAGGCCTTTAACAAGCAGGAGCTTTTAGTCACATGTCATTGTCTCATTACAGGGAATAAAAGTATAGTGATTAAAAAAGTTCTACAAATACTCCAGTGTAACCAGATGTCCTTGCTAACACCTCACAGGTGATGTAAAGCAGTTGTCCCTTTTGGTCTGAATTTTATGCCACTGATGTAATTTTTATGTGAATCCAGTAAGTGCTTTGTCATTTTATGAATAAAAATGATCCAGGTGTAACAGTTTCGTTTACAGTGCTGTAAGGAACAGGTGTAAAATCTCCATAGACTCTGACCATCCAGGAATTGTTGTTTTAAAATCCTTCCAGTCTGTTACGGAAACACAGCTCTTCTATGCTAATCTGGTTTTAAGTAAGTCTTATCATAGTAGTTGGGTTTTTAGAGTTACGAGTATGAGAAAAGATTATCTATACAAATGATTTTCTGTTTTCAAATCTGTACAATTTATATAAGCATGTTTCTGAAATTTCCTTTTTTTCAAGAAAAATTATTACAATTTGTACAGCTTTCAAGAAAAAATCTTGGTTATATGTTTAAATCGAACTTTGCATTGTAACTGAAATCGAAAATAGAACATTCTCTGGGATAATTGCCTGCAAGTTTTTAATTACTTATCTAGATACCAAAACTACTTAAGATGTTTTTAAATACCTATGGTGTGTTTTTGTTCCGTTTTTCACACAGTGAGACATTTGCAGTAAAAGTGAAGACAAGGAAACCAATGAGCTTTTTGATGTTTTTTGGATAAAGGGGAAGTAGAATAATACAGATCATAGAAAGCAACGTAATAGTGCTCGCGTGAAGAAAGAAATATTGACAGGAGTTGCTGGAAAAGCATGCAGGTTGCTCTTAGTGGTTAAGCTTTCTTGGCTCTAGTCTACTGGAACACACTGCCGCAGCAGGCAACTGCGGTTTAAGGCTTCTAATTATCAGAATAATTAGCACAGGACACCGATAACACTAATTGTTTGAAAAAGTAATTTTAACGTGGTCAGATATTTTGCCTTGATCTGATTTGGCAGGAAATGCCTTCATGCATTTGAAAATGCATACACATAATACCCATTTTTGCAGAGACATTGCTTCAAAATAGCTCAGTGAGTGGCCTTTGCAGGACCCAGTGTACGCCAGCAGGGGGCCATCGTGCATGCATACAAATTAATATGGCACATTTGTTTACACTGGTGTTTTGAGGGGGGAGTGGTGCAGCAGCTGCAACAAAAGCAGAAGCCGCATTATGTCTGGGGGGCACACTCCCTGCACCCCACCAGCGTGTGAGGAACATGCTGGCAGATAAACGACAAAACCAAGCCACTGTAGTAGCTATGTTCATAACACAAAGGAAGGAACTGCTGGGCTGCTCACACTGCACCTGTACCTCCTTAAAAATCCCGTGAAAGTTTGAAAATAGATGCACGTGCAGTGTGACAGCCATTTGAAATTAGCTGATTTTGTTTTCTTTTTTCTTAAAGGGTAAGAAGATGTAGAACACTTCCAAAGTGTGTAGGTTACTTCATTTGCACAGGAAGAGTTATGCATGACTTTCTAATAATTCACCAGCAATTCTGTATGTTTCTTGCTACAATTTATTTGTGATGTTTTATATAAACTGGAACACTCTAAGTTATTCCAGCAAATGAACATAACATGTAATACTCTCACTGAATCACATGGTTCCGACAAGGAACTAAATTGTGGCGTTTACAATAGAAGGCCCCTCAGATGCTCCACCAGAGCTTGTGAAAGCAGATTGAGCACTAGTTACATGGAATCTTTAAGTCCGTTCTCACCATGGATTGTCTGTGCCTTTTCATCTAATAAATTCAACTTTGAAATATTCAAGGAAGAAGTGGTAAACTCTGTAGGTGAAATTTAATCAGCAGAATATGACCGTAAATTCCTTTAAAACTAGATTGTTTTAAAAGTGAGTTAATATTAAAAGATTTTTTTTACTTCTTTTAAGGATTTTAAAAATCTATTATTAAAAAGCTTTTTAAATGCCTATTTGGAAGATTTCTCTCATATTTGTGAAGCTTGGCATTTTTTTGTGACATTGTATTTTGTCCATCTTAAGGAATCATAAGAATAACAAACGCATACAGAAATATTTAGTTAATCTTAGGTTGAAACAGTTTAGATGGTGAAGACTCCTCGGATTCAGTGTTTTGAAATGCAATTCTAAAATTTGGTCAACACACTTTAAAATCTCAAAAATATATGTGTAGCTCACTCAGGTATAATGTCTTGAAAACCTCACTAAGAATGTGATATACTTATGTGTGGGGATTTAATCACATATATGAGTATCTACATATAGAGAGTGAACTTGAGTAGCAACATACAATGATGGTGAAAGGACATACCTTAAAAATGAATTGTTAATATTCCATTAGGCACCAGCTCCATCAGTTACGGTATTAGTCGGTCAAGAGAAAAATAGTTTTGATTAAAGTACGTCTAAGAGACCATTTGACCACCTTTGGAAATCTGATTTGAAAGCCTCTTGATAGCTGATTTCACTGTCATGTATCATTTTTAGTTCAGCTTCACCTCATGTACCATTTTATATCCTTTTTATGGTCAATATTTGCTAATATTGACACCCGACACTTTCAAATGTCTTCAGGCTTGAGAAACTAGAAGTAGATAAATTGAAAACTTTAGAAGAATCTTTTATTAGTCAGAAAATAGAAATCTGTGGTGGCTCTGGGGATTCATAGTCATAGAGATTTAACTGGTGTGCCAGGACTGTTCTAACATCACACAGACATTGTAAAAATTAATTATTTTTCTTTAACCATTAAAGCCTAATATTAGCAAAATGAACTTTATTGTAAATAAAACAAGCCTGTAGGAACCAGAATCTAAAATAGTTCCTAGCTTAATCCAAATTAATTAAAATAATTTCATCAGCTGCTGTGGATAGATCATATAAATCATGGTTTTCTTTTTAGAAAGCCATCTTTTTGGATAAGCTATATAGTGATATATGTCTTGTTAAGTGCAAATTATTTTCACTTTATTAGGTATCACATTTTCTCACATACATGTGATTCTAAGGCATTATTAAGAGTAAAAGAAATTTAATATCTTTCTATCTACAGTAAACAAATAGATAATTCTGAATTTCTAAAATGAGTTTTTTTAGTACATTTTAATTCATATCAGATTTATAAAATGTTCATATTATTATGAGTGTACCTTGGGGCTCTTTTGTATACCAGAAGTTTCTGACAAAAATTGCAGTTCTATGCCCAGTCATAAAGTCCTGGCTTTAAAAATCTTAGTGATATGTTTGTGAAGTGCAACATGTTTTACGTATTGTAACAACCTGAAGGGAATTCCAGTTGAATTGACACACATTGTTCTTTAGTTTTAAGTAGAATTTACTAAGATAAAAGTCAACTAAAGAAAGCATTATGATATTTAGTCCTAAACAAAGAATCAATGTTTTAAAAACGGTTTTCCCAGCTCAAACCACAGAGTTCTTAAAGTATTTTATCAGAGTAGTAAATTGTTGGTATCTACTTATCTACGGTTTTAATACCTAATACAATAACAACCTTCTATCAATATATGGCTAATTGCAGATATAAAGTATCCGCTGGTAGTCCATCTCTCATAAAACTGCCTTTCGCTTTAATTCAAATCCATTGATTCCTATTCCAGTTAAAGCTGAAGAACTTAATATGTCTTTTAATCCTTTTATTGTAAGCTAGGATAAAATTAATTTTACCCCAGAACTGCACAAAGCCAATTAACATGATCTTTAGAGTTATTTAGTAAAGTGCTTCAAATTGTTAAATTTATCTTGACCTCTCAGCTGCACTCTCTGACTGCTTTTTAAATGAAGTAATCAATATCTCACAGCCCTTTTAATAGCTTAAACTTCTCAAATATTTTACCTGTGCTCTAGTTAAGCTGTAAGCAAAGTGTTTATTCCTGTTCCTGTAAATCTGGAGTCAATTATGCTAAGTCTAAAGACAATTATATACTTTTGAGAAACCCTATGAATTAAATGGTTGTTTTAATAAAATCAAAACCTCGTGTTGTGTTCAAAGTAAGCTAATCATAAGGAAAGATCATGGTCACACAGAATGTGCTTTCTGTCTGCAACTTCAATAGAAGACATTTATGTCCCTCACCACCAGTTCCTCCATTTTCTGCACTGGCTAGTTGAAGGTATTAATTTTCTTACTGTGATAGGGTGATCAACCGTCCTGTCAAGAAAATGGATCTCTGTGTCACCCTTTAGCATGATTAAATGGAGCCATGTCTCTGTGAAAAAAATACCAGATTTTCACAAAACTCTAGGAAGACTTACTTTGAAAAAACTATTTTTAATATCTCCAAATCTCCCTTTTGATTGGCAGTTTCATTTATAGGAAAGCATTGCAGCTAATTAACACATTATTTCTTTTTAACAGAAAATCCAGGCCAGACCAATAAAGGAAAGACATTTCCAAATCTGAGGAACTAAGTGAGGGCTTGCTGTTATTTTTAGCACAGTACCAGGGATGCTGCTGGCACCTTATGCCATCACTCATCAGTTAGTGTGTCTTCTTTTTCTATTTCCTTGTTTACAAAGATCTATCTTTTTATTTTTAAGTGCTTATAAAAATTAAACACTGAATTTCAGCACCAGTAGTGTTAATACTTATTGGGACAGTGTTACTATGAGCCCAGGTATATGCTAATCTTTAAATTACACCAAATGATGTAATTAAGATTTCATATTTTGGCCACTTAGCAGAGGGCACCTGTTACAATACTTACTATTAGTTTAGGGATAAAATGTATAAATGGCTGATAGAAAGTACCAAATTAAACTAGTGTAAAGTCTTAATTCCTTCCCTAGGGGTGGGAGTTAAGACAAGATTGAGGTAATTAAACAGAAGGAACATAGAGAAGGTGGGGGGCCAGAGTGAGAGTGGAACTCTCCAAGTCCCCTTGTTTAATTTCCTCCTGGAAGCTGACCATGTGTACTGCTGTGCCCCTCCCCCCGGCCTGGCGTTGCAGAGGCTGAGCGGCTGGGGTCAATGCCTTGCCTATTGATCAGTATCCCTGCAGTCCCTTGCTCTAGCAGCTGCTTCATCGGCTTCTTTCAGGGCCTGCTTCAGTACATTAGAATAGAAATCCATAACCAGAGCTGTGCTCATCCAAGCAGGGGAAGAAACTAAATTAAATGGTATAAAACAATCTTGGATCAGGAGTTTGTGCCAATTCATCTTGATCTAAGATGTCACACCGGGCTCTCTGTCTGAGCACCTGGGCTAGAGGCAGCCATAGTGAAAATAGATGGAGCTGCGATCATTCATTTGTCAGCTCAGGAGCAAGGCAGCAGTTAGCAATTCCCTTCTGCAGAGGTCAGCTGACAGAACAATCAGTGCAACTGCAGAATAGAGCTTTCCTTTGAACTATTGTTGTGGAGCATGCTCCTGCTGAGACGTGGGGGAGGGGAGCGGCTTGTTTCCTATTTGCAGAGGACTGTGTAAAGAGTAAAGCCTACAGGACCATAGAGGATGATTCTAGATGCAGGTGCCCTGTGCTCTTACTCCTTGTGTCTGTGAAGTACGGAAATAAGGTTGATTTTCAGTGAATGCACAGAGATCTAGGTTACCAAACTGTTAAATATGAGACTGTCTAGAATTAAGGTCCTTTTAAACACAGAGGAAGTGACTACTGATATTTCATCTCTTTAGTGTCATGAAGCTTTCACATTTTTTTTCTTCCACTTTAGGACCTGTAAATATTTTTAATAAATATTTGTTCTGTCTTTAAAAACAGAAAATTGCTGTGAAGTGGGAAAATGTATGTTATAGTATAGATTGGAAAATGTTTCTAGTATTAAATATTTTTAAACACCTAAGACTGTAGTTTTTATAGGAGATGTAAGAAATGAGATGTGGTTTTCATGGCTTTGGTAGTTACATTCATGTTCTAACACTGGAGGAGTCTCATGATAAAAACAGCCTACATGTAGGAAAAGGGCAAATAACTAAAGTTTTCTAGGGAAGGAGTGTATTTTAAGGAATAACCCTCCAAAGACTTAGGGCTATTAACAAGGTCTTTCCATCTCTTTGGTTCGGTGACATATTTATTCTTGCCCCACCCTGATGCCCCAGTGCCATTTTCTGAAAATAACTATTCTTTCTGAAGTGCCTCATCTAGAATGTTCTTCTAACCCCACATACTTTTTGTTTTAATATTCTTTTAATTTGCATTCTTATATTTTGGCTTTCAGGTTGCTTATCGAGTGTCCCACAAATGAAGAAAATGTCCACCTCTTATGAAGAAAGGCGGAAGCAGGCCACCGCTATTGTCCTCCTGGGAGTGATAGGCGCGGAATTTGGAGCTGAAATTGAACCACCGAAGCTGCTGACCAGACCTCGCAGCTCCAGTCAAATTCCTGAAGGATTTGGTTTGACCAGTGGAGGCTCCAACTACTCACTGGCCAGGCATACCTGTAAGTTTTCAAATTTCTGATGCTGATCAACTTGATTTTGAAGACATCTTTGTCAGCAGAATGTCAGAATATTGAATATATCTTGAGTTTAGTACATCTGTAATGCTAAGTTAGGAAACACTACAACCTTTTGGGTCCAGTGCTCTTTATTTCTGAATTTCATTTAAAGTTAAAACTTCATGTCTTCAGGGCTTCTCTAAAAGAACAGGAGAATTGTGTTCTTGAAGTTTTCATCAAGATTCTTCTCCAAAATTTATGAAAGTGGGTATGTGAGTACACATGCACATGCACTTATTACAGCACACACTTCAAAGGGAATAGTTAAGAAATAGATTTTCTGGAGCCAGTTTCTCTCTCTCTCTCTCTCTCTCTCTCTCTCTCTCTCTCTCTCTCTTTCTTTTTTTTTTCCGAGACAGGGTTTCTCTGTGTAATAGCCCTGCCTATTCTGGAACTTGCTTTGTAGACCAGGCTGACCTCAAACTCACAGAGATTCATCTGCCTCTACCTCCTGAGTGCTGGGATTAAAGGCGTGCGCCACCATGCAAATTTGAGTGACCGTGGCCTAGAGAACACAGAGCTAGCTTGCCCTAGGGCCCATGTTTTCCTGTGGAAATAGTTTCATGAAGTTTTACAGGAACAGAAAGAAAAAAGTAATAAATTGAGGCAATTAAAAAATACATTGGTGGCAAAATCAGCAATTCAATTACAGTCCTAAGAGGCTGTGTTGATGACATTCTTAGCTTTGGGGTTGATGGAAGCTGGTGGTCTGCTAAGTTAATAGATTCCGAAAGGTTTTTTATTCTCTTAGTCCAGTGGTTCTCAATATGTGGGTCGAGACCCCTCTGGCAAAACCTCTACCTCCGAAAGTATTTACATTAAACGTAGCAATGGAAATAATTTTATGGTTTGGGGTCACCGCAACATGAGGAACTGTATTAAAGGGTCACAGCAGTAGGAAGGTTGAGATCCACTGTCTTAGTCACAGTGTATTAGTTCTGACACCGAGGTGGGCAAGGAATGGCTATTTAGGGAGCTACAGCTAGCTCAAAATAAGGTAATTGGCCTCGGCCTCTGCATCATTCTAACCTCTAGATGCCAATGCAGTTCTGAGTAGTAGATCAGTGTTTTCAGACACAGCTTTTTCCCCAAGCATCCCAGTTCACAAAAGGTAGTTTCAATAATTTTTGAAAAACAATGTCACTTTCATAGGATAGGATTTGAAAAGTTGGAGATGGGGTGGGATATAGAATGGAAAAAGCATGAATATCCTCTGTGATTAAAAAAAAATTTCCAATGACAGTTTTAAATGATTCCACTATTGCAGCCCGCTCTCGCAGGGCTTGCCTTGTACAGCTGCCTGCCACCCTGTGAGTGCTGGGGCAACAATGGGCCTAAGGTGTTTTGTAATGAGCCCTTTGGTACTTGGTGTTGGAAGTCCTTGGGCTAAGACCAGAGTATTCTTACCTTGTCTTAAAAGCAGTTTTAATGAGTTGGGACATCTTTTTATTTATTTTATTTATTGAAACAAGGTCTTATTTGTAACCCTGGCTGGCCTGAAACTTACAAAGATCTGCCTGCTTCCTCCTTTGGAGTGTTGGCACTTAAAGTGTTTGTTACCAACCCCTTCTGAATTGTGATATCATTAAGGGAAACATAATCCTACTGATCATATCAGGAGATGTTCTTTTTTTTTTTAAGGCCAATTTTTATTTAAATTATGTGTATGTGTCACGGGTAAGGCATGTGCACCTGTATGTGTAGGGTGGTGTAGTTGTGCCTGTGGAGGCAAGAGGCATCAGATACCCCTGGAGCTGGAATTACAGGCGGCTGTGAGCTACCTAGTGTGGGTACTGGAAACCAAACTCAGTTCCTCTGGTAGAGCAGCAAGAACTCTTAATCACTGAGCCTTCTCTCCAGCCCTGTTTATTTATTTTTAATTCATGTGTATATGTGTGTGTGTGTGTGTGTGTGTGTGTGTGTGTGCGCATATGTGTATACACATGTGTGTGAGGAATTCCTGTCGAAGCCAGAAAGGGTACTGGGTCCCCTGGAGCAGTTGTGAAGCCCTGATATGGATGGTGGGAACCGAACTCAGTTCCTCTGGTAGAGCAGCAAGTGCTCTTAACCACTGAGCCATCTCCCCAGCCTCCACAAAATAGCCTTGTAGAGTAAAACGCTATAGGAGTTTGACCTTTATGCAGAGGAAAAAGATAGATGATACTTAGTTAATCTTCATAGTGGAGTGCTTCGCTGGACCTTTGCTTCATACTTTTGCTGCACAACTGAACTGCCATATTCATTGCTTTGATTATAAACCTGGTCCAAAGATGTAGCTGCTCCTCTGCACCTTTCTTCAAGATTTCTAATTCAACAGGCAAATACTTACTGGTGATAACTTCTTGACTCCTATTGACACTGAGATTAGAGAGAAATCATACCACCCTCACTGAAGCAACTAATTGGTATTTTTTAAGTTTTTTTTATATTCATTTGCTTAATCTTCATAATTAATCTTATAACTTGATGCCTCTGTCCCCTCCATTTCTCAAAGCTGGGGGCATGCAGGCAGGCTTTGTTAGCCCAGTGAAATCATACCTCCAGCAAATACTGCTTTCAATATTGCTTATTGTTTCTGGAGCTCATGCTTTGACCATTATGTGGTCCCAGAAAAAGAGAGCTATATGATGAACATGTACCATTTAATTGTATCATTTAAGAAAAAGAAAAGCTCTTTCTTTCCTATGCTGTTCCTTTGATCTTCTAAATAGAATTAAGACTTCTTCATAGTGACTCAGCCAGAAAGTAGTGAGAACAGAGCCTGAGTTCAAGCTTCTTGTAATCTGGAAACTCATGCCTTTTTATTCTCCACCTGGATATACTGCATTACCTCTCTGCAAAGTATTCCATATTCCCAACCTGCTTCTCGATTCTAGCCTGCTTACCTTTCAAGTATTCTTAAAGGGCCCTGCTTTCCATTCATAAACCCCCAAGCGACCTGTTTTCTCCTGTCTGTGCCACTCCAGATGGCCCAGGACTTAGATACAGGTTTGTTCCTTACTTGAAATTTTGTCATTCAGGTGTTAGAGGTTAGGAAAGTTTTACATGGGTTGATTAGGTGGCTTGAAAACTGGTTTACTCTTTATCTCCTTAACAAGTGAAGGAAATGCTTTATCCTTTCCATATTTTTTGTTGATCGTATACATTAAAACTTTCGATTTATAAATTTAAACATGATGTTTAAATATGTTGTTATTTTAATATATTGAGTGCATTGTTTAAAAACACATGAACATGGGCTGGAGAGATGGCTCAACAGTAAAATCACTTGTTGCTCTTCCAACAGGAAAAGAATTCAGTTCCTGAGACCCACATCAGGCAGCTTACAACCACTCATAACTCCAGCTCTAGGACATCCATGTGCCCATCTGATCTCTGAGGGCCCTTTCATGCATGTGTGAATGCAGACACATGCATGTGTGCACACACACCCACACATCCCCCCCCCCCGCACAAATGAAAAAAAAATATATATATATACACACACACACATATGTATATAATGTGAAAAAACTTTCCCTTAAAAGTCAGTTCTCTTATATTTTATTATTTTTCCATGAATAGAGAAATTTTTTACTCCTCTAGAGGAGGAGATCATTGGTAAACTTAGTGTCTATAAATGATTATGATTATTTTTTAAACTGTTTATGTCTTAAAAGTATTTTCACTGGGCTGGCTGAGGCAAGAGGTTCTTGAGTTCAAGACCAGACTATACTACGTAATCATTTGTATATGTAATCGTTTGTATACAGCCTTGTCTGTATACAGACAACCTGTCTTAAAACACCAAACCATCTTTTTTTTGAGACAGGGTTTGTCTGTGTAGCTTTGTGCCTTTCCTGGATCTCGCTCTGTAGACCAGGTGGGCCTCGAACTCACAAAGATTTGCCTGCCTCTGCCTCCCGAGTGCTGGGATTAAAGGCGTGCGCCACCA
>CABHPP010131599.1:0-16212 GCA_902168425.1 Peromyscus attwateri | reverse complement strand
GCCTGCCTCTGCCTCCCGAGTGCTGGGATTAAAGGCGTGCGCCACCAACGCCCGGCTCGATATTTCTTAACATGCTGTCATTTGAGGTTGGTTACATGTTTGAAGAGACTAATTCTGTCTAACATGTTTTATAATTTCTCAGTCATAACCTTTTGTATTGACCATTTCCCCAGAGCCTAAATGTATACCTAAATGCAGAAACATCACAAAGTAGTGGATTGCTGATTGATTTCCTCTAACCCATTGGTTAGTTGCTCCATGGATTAGTTTATATCTCATTATTCAGAATTTCTAGAGTACTGCTCTTATCCACTGTCACTTTTTTACCCATGATTTGTCTATACACATTTCTGGGATTCATGCATGTGCTTTCATGTATCTTATTTTTAATAAACCCATTTGCAGACTACAGGACTATAACTAAAAAAAGAGGAACAGTTGCAAAGGGAGATCTGAAAAAATTATAGCAGAATAGAAATGGACATTTTTTCCCCAAAGTTTTGATGATTTAATAAGAAATTTTAAAGGACATTTATATTAGCCTGAAAGAATGAATGAATAAATTAATTAATATAGTATACGTTAAAATAGATACTAAAAATTTATTGTTATTATTTATTGGGATGGCTTACATGCTGTGGACTGGCTAGTCCAACAATGGACTTTCACTGGTGCCTTTAAGGGTTTTTCCAGAATAGGGTTGTATGCTGCAGTTTTCTCCTCTGAGTGGTGAATAACCAGTAACCTGGACCTTAGTTTTCTACTCAGCCAACTGAGCTCTGTGGTTGCGCAAGAGAAGATTCTCTTCCAGGGCATACTTAGAAACCGTTAGACTGCATGTCTGGAGCCTGTCGTTTTTATCACCAAGTTCATTCTTTTCCTTTGTCCTTGTATACTGTGGTGCTAGAAGTGGTTGATGTTATTGCAGAGCTCATTCTTTCCAGAGATGCTAGAAGCAAACAGCCAGCATCATTATCTCCCACAAATTGTCAAAAAGGTGTTATTTATAGAGTCACTGAATTCCTTGCTCCCCACAACAGGCAAATCAGGATAATTGGATGCATTTACCTTGATAAGTTCTTTAAACAGTTCATACTATGAATTTTTAGTGCTCTCCATGCTTCGAGGAGAGCCTTCAGTAACTGTAGATATCAGCAAATTAGAAAGTCTGTTCCAAATACTTAAAACATACCTTTATACTTCTGTTTCTCTAGTACCACCATCTGTATTAGTCAGGGTTCTCTTGAGCAGGGGTCTCAACCTATGGTTCATGACCCCATTGGGGGTTGAATATCAGATAGCCTGCATATCAGATTTTTACATTTTATGAATTAGCTGTGAAAACAGTTTTATTGTTGGGGGTTACCACAATATGAGGAACTGTATTAAAGGGTCGCAACATTCAGAAAGTTGAGAGCCACTGCTCCAGAGGGACTGAGAGAGTGAGTGTGTATATATATATGGACTTTATTAGAGCAGCTTTCAGGCTGTGGTCTTGCTAGTCCAACAATGATTGTCTCCAATGGAAAGGCCAAGAATCTAGCAGTTGTTCATGATGCTGAATGTCTCAGTTGCTCTTCTGTCTTTGTTGGAATCCTGGAGAAGTTAGGTTCCAATACCAGTGAAATAATGCAGAAGCAGCAGGATAGATGAACTTGCCAGAGAGTGAGGGCAAGGAGGCCAAAAGCAAAAGCTTTCTTCTTCCATACCCTTTTATGTGGGCTTCCACCAGAAGGTGTGGATCAAATCTGAGGTGGGTCTTTTGACCTTAAATGATCTAAATTTAGGGTAGGTCTTCTCACCTCAAATGAGCCAAGAAAATCCCTCACAGGTGCACCCAACTACTTGGGTTTTAGTTGATTACAAATGTAGTCAGGTTGGCAAACAAGATTAGCCATTACAGTGTTAGTATCAAAATCTTATTTTTCTGAGAAGCAGCGAATGGACCTGCATGTAAAAGGGTCTCAGTGTGTATTTCTGACTTGAAGGAAATCGTGGACTGAAGAGTGCTGTTGTAGGGACTTCTGCGGTGTCTATCCTTCTCTTTCCCAAGGATGGCATATAAAGACATTTTAACAGTCTGAGTGGTTTAGAACCAGGTTCACTATTTGAGAACTTTAGATATTGGAATGGATATGGGAAGAGATGAAGATTCTGTTTCTTTAGCAATTTATAATTATGAATATTTCATTAACAGAAAATGATAAATTTTCAGAGGTTTCTAGCAAGAAGTCTTACATGAAATTATGTAGTATTGGCTAGTACTGGTTCTAAAATGCTTTTCTTAATTTTTAAAAATTCAACTCACATTATTTTAGTGGTCACAATATTGTGTGTGTGTGTGTGTGTGTGTGTGTGTGTGTGTGTGTGCGCGTGCGCGCACGCACATTTTCACGTGGGTGCACATGTATGTAGATCCATGTGTGTACATACGTATGATGTCTTCGAGGACATTGTTGAGTATTATTTCTCATGGGCCATCTGCCTTTAAATAATTTTCTTTTGATACAAGGCATTCACTGGCCTGGAACTCAACAGGTAGCCTGGGCTGGTGCCAGTGAGCCCCCACATAGCTGTTCATCTGTACCTCCCCAGAACTGGGATTATAAGCCCATCTCCATGTCTGGCTGTTTTGAATGCAGATCTGAGGATTTAACAGGTCCTCAGGCTTACAAAGTAAGCACTTTACAAACTGAACTATCTTTCCAACCCAGATGTGAAATATTATAAAAGTAATCATGGATTTGCTTTTTACTTCCACAGCATGACCCTATATTTTGTTCAAAGGTCTTGTGTTCTGAATTTTGAGACCTTTATTTTTCAAATTGGAGATCTTGATTAAATTTGTCATTTTAAGTCTTGCTCTGCTGTTTGGAAATAGATGTCTAAATGCCCTATATCTTGTTTAGCTCTTTTCAATCATTCATGCATACTATTAATCTACTGTAATGCTCTCTTCCTATCATCTGTTGCTGTTTTTGTTATATTGGCATTTAGAATGCATTGCTGCCATTAAATATTTATTCTATTTGGTCTCTTATTGAATGAGTAATAATTATTATCATTTTAAGATAAAGCCATTAGGATACAATATTTGATGAACTTTAATTGCTAATTGTATTAGCTATTTTTTGTTTTTGTCATAAAGCACCATGACCAATGTAACTTATAGAAGAACTATTTTATTTTGGCTTAGTGTTTGAGAGGGGTAGAGTATATAATGGCAGGGGCAGTGTGGTGGCAGGAACATTAAGGTGAGAGCTCACATCTTGATCTTGAACCTTATATATTTATTGAAATAACATTGTAAAGAAGCTGGAAAGCCTCTGAAATTAGAGGCCTAGATTAGGTTACATTGTTACCTTATTCCCTTGAGCAATTTAGGTTCTTCTTGGGTGCAGTATATCTATAGCATAAGTGAGGGGATCTGTTTTCAAGTTCATGTCCCCTTTGGCCCAGTGAGTCTGCTTCCAGATATCCAGCATCCTTGAAAGTTCATTTCCACCTCCTCCTACTCTCCTTTCCTTGTGATGGTGGATTCCCTCTTGTTTTATATTAAATGAATTCAGTGGAGAGCTTTCTTCTTCCTCTTCCTCTTTCTCATCCTCTTCCTCTTCTTCTTCAATACACAATTGAGGCTTTGGACTATTTTAGAACATTGTTTATGGTATTATGTTGTAGAGCTTTTGCTCCGTTTGTTCTTTGGTCTCTGTTCATTTTGTAATTGTAGAATTATGCTGGCACGTCTGTAGTAAATCGTTTTGATCTCTCATTGGAGTCTTTACTTTGGGCAGGTGTCATAAGTCATTTCCCTAGGTGGCAGACTCAAAAGTTGATTTGTTTCCAGGACTATTTCCGGGATCAATAGCTTGAAAGGAGGGAATAAAGGAGAATTGGCTAGGGGAGACATTGAGCTGAGTTTCAGTTGCAAAGAAAGCCTTTTCTGATCTTAGGGAACTGTGTTATGGGTGACCCTTTAGACTTCCCTCTCCTAAGGCACAGGGTTCAACTTCAGTAACTTATGTCACTTAGTCACTGAACCAGAGGTGTCCTGAGAAGAGGATGTGACATAAATAAGGCTGCTTTCCTCATCTTAGTGCAGACCCTATAGAGGGACTAAGACTTGTGAACTACTAATATCCCCAACACTTTCCAGGAGTGAGTCGTCAGTCCTAGGAGTTGGAATGGATAGCTTTCCCAGATCTACTGCAGTAGAGTATGGTCTTGCATGTACTCTAGTTCCCCTTTTTAAATAACAGAAATGATTAGAGGATGGGGCCTTTTAATTCCAACTTCATACATATTTGTTGGTACACGTTAAGGTTAATAGTTTTCTTTCTCACCTGACATAGTATGAAACATACTACAGGTGGGTGATAAGTGAATATTTCCTCTTTGCTGGGTGTCTTGCTCCACACTGCACATTGCTGTTTTGATCTGGTGTTCTGTTCAAGTGCATGGATGTAGGGCCATCTACCGAAGCATGGGCAGCTTATCAAGGGCACCTCCCTAAAGAAAACTGACTTTTCCTCCCCCAACAGCCATCACTTGCCAATAACGCCTCAGCTAGGGGTGGGACTTCGTGAACTCCTCCCCCATCCATGCTGGGTTGGGCTGGCTTGATTTTATATAGAGTCTTGTACATGAAGCTTCTCTAAATTCATTTGTGAAATGGCCCTGTCATGTACAGAAAACACTGCTTCACACCATTCCTTTACTCCCTCCTACTCATAATCTTTCTGACGCTTCTTCGCCTATGACCTCTGAACGTTCCAAGGAGGGGATGTGATACAGATCTCCCATTTAGTGCTGAGGACTGCACTGTCTCTTAATCTCTGCATGTTGACCAGTTGGTTTCTCTGTATTAACCATCATCTACGGCAGAAAGAAACTTCTCTTATGAGGGTTGATTTACACACTAATATTTGGGTATAAGACAAGCTTTTATGGAACAGTTTAATATTATATCCATTTAACAACAACAAAAATAGTAACAGGTTCTCCCCTAGGGCTTATGACCGACCCAGTCACTGTTTTTTAGCCCACTTAATAGTACCAGGTATGAATTCTGTCTTGTGGAGTAGGCCCAAGCTCTAAGCAGAAAGCAGTTAGTTACCCCCATAATATTCATGCCACAATTGCACCAATAGGCACATCGTGCCAGGCCAGTTGTTATTATAGCTTTCAGGGCTCTCCACTGGGAAATATTTTTGACTGCTTGTATGCCCAGTAGCTTGCATAGAGTTTTCAGTTGAACCAGTTCCCACTTGGTTCTTTTTCTTTCTCTCTTTCTTTCTTTCTTTCTTTCTTTCTTTCTTTCTTTCTTTCTTTCTTTCTTTCTTTCTTTCTTTCTTTCTTTTTTTCATTTGAGTATGTGTTGTCAGTCATAGAGTCTTACCATCAAATTCTGGAGGATAACCTAGAAAAAAATATTAATATCCTATTTAAGGGAGAGGTCTGTAGGATACCACTGGCCCACACCTGGCACTGGGATTTTTGTTTGATAATGTATACTCTCTGAGAGAGGAATTACTCCTTCCTCCCTCCCATAGGGAGTTAATCTTTTGACACTAAAATGCCAAACATGCACTAGAACACCTGTATTCATACTGTAATGAAGTATCTTTTTTACCATTTTACACAGCTTTTCTCAGTTATAAATAAGCAAAACTTAGATGTGCTAGTGCAAGAAATGAGAGTGTTCAGTGAGTACCAGGCTGCCTGAAGATGTGAACATCTTCAATCCCACTCAGAGATGTACTGGTACTGACCAGATTTTTAAAAAAGACACATAAAACCTATGTACATCTTTGTACCTTAAAAATGGCTTTCATCCTTGGTGTGAAAGCTTAGATTAGGGAAAGTGATTTTTTTTCTCTACAATTGATCATTACAAATACTGTAATTCCAGGTTCTCCGGCTGGCTAATGTATATGATCCCTAGAGAGTGCACAAAAAAATGCCATACTGACATGCGTTTGTGCTTTTGTCTTAGGAAAAGACTATCTAGATTTCATTCAGTTCTCAAAATAAAGTCATTAAAATAATGGATGAGGACTATTGTAAAAGTTTGTCAAAATAATTATTTTTGTTATTTTTTATTGTTTGAGGTTATAATCATAATTACATCATTTCCTCCTTCCCTTTCCTTCTTTCAAATCCTCTCATATAACTCTCCTTGTACTCTTTCAAAATCATGGCCTCCTTTTTCACTAATTGTTGGTACTTGCATATGTGGATATGTATGTACAAATATATTCCTAAATATAACTTGTTTAGTCTATATAATGTTACTCATATGCATGTTTTCACAGCTAACCATTTGGTTTTGGATAATCAATTGGTGGGCTCTTTTTGGTGAAGACTGTTTCTCCTTTCAGCATTCCTTAGTTGCCCATAGTTCTTTGTATAGGATTGACTCCATCTGGGCTCTCCCCAGTTCACATTAACGTGTCTGTTGTTGTTGGCCTTGTTCAGTATGTGTTTAAGTAGTCATGTTGGAGAGACTTAATGGATGTAGCTTCTAACATTCCTAGGAGACACAATCTCACATCAAACTCCCTTTTTCTCTGGCTCTTACAATCTTTCTGCCCCCTCTTCCACAATAATCCCCAAATCTTAGGTTTAGGAGTTGTGCTGTAGATGTATCCTTTGGGACTGGGCTCCACATTTTTGCATTTTGGCTGGTTGTGATTTTCTGTAATGGTCTCTGACAGTTGCAAAGAGAAGGTTTTTGTTGTTGTTGTTTGAGGGGTGAGAATGACCTTTATCTGTGTATAAGGACAAATATTTAGACTGTAGTTAGGAGTTATGCTTGTTTAGTATGATGGCAGTTGTATATTCTCTTCCACGATCCCTGACTTTACTAGTCCTGTTGGTTGGCGAGGTTTCTAGCACCAACTGTGAGTTCCCTCTTGTGGAGCAGCTCTTATATCCAATCAGAGAGCTGTTGGTTGCCACCAGGGTGTGGATGCCACTGCTGCACCCCTAGGTTCATCATGCTGCGCTGGTCTTCACTGTGGCTCATGGGTATCATAGCTAGGTAGGACTGTTGGTTGCTTCCCTCCTTTGGAATCTATAATGGAGTTTTCTAGTATAATGAAAGCTAGTCCTTAGTGGGGAGGTTTTCATCGGTACCAGCTCAGGGCTTCCAGACCCTTTTTCTGAAGTGCAGTGTCTTCAGTAATAGGAACTTACCTTTTACCTCTAGAGGGCAACCAAGTGAAATAGCAAAAATAACCTGTACCGTTTTGAGAGTGTTTGGGAAAACCTTGACCAATAACTCAAAAGAGGCTTCATATGCCTGGTGCTGGGGTTTTGTTAGATAGTCTTTGGCTCCAAGGGGAAGGAACATTGTCAGCCCAAATGGGAAAACTTCATTTAAAGTGTTTATTCATAGAGAGATTTATATGTATTATTTGATCTTATTAGGTCAATACTTATTAGTGTGGTTTCTTACGACTTTTTCAAATATCCTTACTGTTATTTTGCCCTCCTCTCCTTCTGCATTTATCTCCACCTCCCATACCCCTCACATTCTAATTAGCCTTGAACATTTCCTATTTCCCTATCAGATCACTTGTACCTTGCTATTCTCCATTCTATTGCTCCCCCAACTTAGTCCTTTTGAGGCTATTAATATTTAAAGTTATTTTTGAAATGAGTGTGTTAATGGTAGTCATTGTGCGGTTGATTATGGGTGGTCTTGTTAGTGGTCTTAGTGGTATTTCATGTTTTAGAATTATGGCTTTGTTTTTATTCTAGAATATCTTGGCTATTTTCATTCCCCTCTTCAGCCTAAAGATTGCTCCCTGTATTTTCTTTAGGTTTGACTTGTTGGCTAGAATTTTTTCAGGTTGTTTATATCATTATGGAAAGTTTTTCTTTGTCCTTTGTGGTTGTTTAAATAAGAATGGCCCCCATAGGCTCATATATTTGAATGCTTTGTTATTTGAAAGGATTAGAATTAGGAGGTGTGGTTTTATTGGATTAAGTGTGACCTTGTTGAAGGAAATGTGTCACTGGGGTTGGGCTTTGAGGTGTCAAAAGCCTTGGTCAAGCCCAGGCCAGTCTCCCAACTCCCCCACCTCCTCACCTCTTCTCTGCCTACAGATCAGGACACAGCTCTCAGCTACTGCTCCAGCACCTGGCTGTATGCTACCATCCTCCCTGCCATGTTAATAACAGACTAAACCTCTGAAACTGTAAGCAAGCCCCTAATTAAATGCTTTATTTCATAAGATGCCTTGGTCGTTGGTCATGGGTATCTCTTCACAGTAATAGAGTAGTGATTAATATATCCTTTAAGTATGGCAGATAGTTTTGTGGGGTATATTAGTCTAGGTTGGCCATCATGGTGTTTTAGGATTTGAATGCATTGCTCCAGTATTCTTTGACTTTCAGAGTTTCGATTGAGAAGTCAGCTGTTACTATGATGGCTTCCTATTATATGCAACACATGGTTTGGGGTTATTGTTGTTGTTATTCATACTTGGTGTTTGAACTGTGATACAGTGTGAGGATTTTCTTTTCTGGTCTTGTCTGTTTGGTCTTCCTTGTGCTCTTGTATCTGTAAAGGTGCATCTTTCTTTGGGTTTTGGAAGCTTTCTTTTCTAATCTTCATGAAGATCTGATCTATTCCATTGACTTGGGATTCTTCTCCCTCTTCTATACCTGTAATTTGAAGGTTTTGTCTTTTCATGGTGTTCTACATTTGCTGTATGTTTCTTTCCTTTATTGTTTTTTTCTTTTTCATATTCTTTCCTTATTTTATCTAGATCCTATACTTTATCTTCTAGACCTGATAATCTGTTTCCTGCCTGGTTCATTCTACTTGTAAGGGTTTCTTTGATTTTTCTAGTTGAATTATAGGACTTTTCCAGTTCATCTTCATTTCATCTTGAGTCCTCTCAAGATGTATCTCAAGTTTGTATCTCTTTATTGAATTCTGTTTTCAAGTTCTGGATTGTGTTTGTCATTTCCATCAGCCTCATGTTTGTGTTTTCTTGGGCATCATGCATTCATTTATTTTCCTTAAATTCCTTTCCCTTACTTTTATTGGACTGTTCCTTTGTGCCTTCTTTAAACATATTGAATTCTTTGAAGTTTATGATTGTTCTTTTAAATGATGTGTCCCTGGACTCATCTAGGTAATTTTCCTTGACTCACATTTATTTCTGCATGACTGGTAGGTTTTGGAGGAGAGACACTTGACATTTCATATGGTTTGTATTTTTGTGATAAGAGTTGGACATGTGTACATTTTTTTTGTTATTTCTGTGTTTGTTATGAACAAAGCTGGTTGAGGCAGAAGAAAGAATATGCTGAAGGATAGACCTAGAGTGTGAAATGGCTTTAGATGGAATAAAGTTGGGTGGACACAGGGGCTTGGGCTGATGTGCAGAATGTGCATTCTGATTCAAGCTTGGAGTGTGGGGGATAGATCTGGCCAGGTAGAGAGATTGGATGTGGTGGGGAGAGGGGTGGTTGTAGGCAGGCAGGGTTGTCTTGGTGGAAGCCTAGAGATTGGTTGTGGAGCAGGCAGGTATGGCCGCATTAGGCTGCAGCCCTGGGTGTGGGACATGAACTAGATCTGTTGAGTTTGGAAGGTTTCTGGAGGGGAGGGTCATACATACTCACCTAGATAGACCCTGGAGAAGGAAGTGCTGGACCTGTCTGGGTGCAGAGGTTAAAATAATTGTTTTTCAGGTATCATAACTTTTAAAAACAATAGAGAACTATATCCCTCTTGATAAATTAGAGTATCATCAAATGAGAATATAGATACTAACAAAGGAATGTTTTAATGTTATGAATCTGGATCCAGAGTTTTATATTGCTGTGGTGCTGTGGATGTTTGATTTTTTTTTTTTTTGTTACAGTCTCCTTTGTGAAAGTAATCCTCCAGATACTCTCTGTGCTTTCTAATCCTGAAGAGTATATTAAATGAATGTATTAATATAGATTGAGATTGATTTTATAATGAATCTCTTTCCTAAATTTTATTACATATTTAAATTAGAAGAAAGCTAAGCCAGATCTCAAATAAATCCCTCATTCGTGTGTGTGTGTGTGGGGGGGGGGGGGGGGGGACGCCCGAAAAATTCTACCACCGCTTCATATGGAGCTGTCCATCTCAAATACTGTATCAGCAAGAGTAGATCAAAGTCATTGAATTACAGTTACCAAAAAAAAAACCAAAAACAAACAAACAAAAAAACCTAGTGATATTTGCAAGTTACAAAAAATTAGCAAGAGTCACACACCAAAAGTACATATGTATTTCCCAAAGATAGACAGTGGCAAAACAATGGATATTTTCACCATTCGGTCATCAACTTGTGTTATGGAGCTACTACTTTGGCCATAGAGATCATGT
Source organism: Peromyscus attwateri (assembly GCA_902168425.1). Taxonomy (NCBI): domain Eukaryota; kingdom Metazoa; phylum Chordata; class Mammalia; order Rodentia; family Cricetidae; genus Peromyscus; species Peromyscus attwateri. Next base: position 5,834 of record CABHPP010131599.1, on the reverse strand, counting down.
ATTTGTCTTTTCCCCTTAACTCTGGGTTTTAATGCACTCTGAAGTTTGTTCTTTCTTCTCCTTAATGCAGTGTCTCAGCATTCCATGTCTCTTCCCAGCTCTTCTCATCTGTTACCTTATTTTGAACACTTCCCTCCCTTCTCTAATTTTGGATGTCACTGTGCTGCCATTACTCAGAATGTAAGTAATTAATCTTCACTCTGGCACCTCTCTCAAATCACAGTTAGTGTGTTTTAACAATGAAGGTATTGGAGCCTTCTGTGGAGATCCTGGTCACAAAGTCAAGAGTGAGATTTTGGTATCTCTGTGTTGTTTTCTCTGTGGTGTTTTTAATACAGGTTCTGATCATGTAGCCCAAGCTAGTCTCAAATTTATAGTCTACTTGTGTTACCTTCTGAGTTTGGGGATTATAGGAGAGTTCCCCACATCTGGCCATCTGTGATAGTTTTAAACTTTTCATCGGTAATTTTGGTGTATAGTCAGATTAGAAAAACTCAATAAAATACGGAATCTTTCATAGTCATTTTAAATTGAGTGTTCTGTGGTAATTCTTCTGATCATTAAATTATCCCAATGCACAGATTATATACTTTGGTTAAATTTTCAAAGAGATAATGGAAACTAACCAGGATGAATAAATGGCACTTATACTACCTATAAACTAATTAGTTAGATAATTCAGCCATTTGTATTACAGTTTAATTATTCTGAAACCAAATTGCTTTGGTTTGAACCTTGTCCTAATCACTTAGCTGCACGACCTTCGGTTCTTTCTGAGTTACTTTTCTTAAGTAGGAAATATAATGCACCTGTTTTTCAGAGCCACTGCAAGGATGAAGTAACCAGTGTATGTAAAGTAGAAAAACACCTGAGACAAAGTCCTTTCAAAAATTTAGTTGCTATTGTTCCTAGATATATTTGTAAAATGAGGACAGGAAACAGCTCCTTTACAAATGTGTTCACATTGGTCTAGGATGTGTCTCAGTTGGTAAAGTGCTTGCCTGTCATGCATGAAGCCCTAGGTTCAATCCTCAGCACCATATAAACTAGGTATGTGTCACAAGCCTGTGATCCCAGTGTTCCAGAGGTGGAGGAAAAGGATCAGAAGTTCAAAATCATACTGGGTTGCATATGGAGTTCAAGGCCAACCTGGCTAGAAACTCTGTCCCTAGTCAAAAAAATATATATAGTTATGTATTAATTATATATATATTAACTGTGTGTGTGTGTGTGTTTTGTTAATCTTAGAGATTTTAAAAGCACTTATAGGGAGGAAGGGATTTAACTTTTTAGGTCACAATCCATTATGAAAGTCAGGACAGGCACTCAAGGCAGGAACTGAAGCAGAGACCACAAAGGAATGGTGCTTTCTGGCTTGCTCCCTATGATTTGCTCAACCTGCTTTATTACACATTCCAGGGCCCCTGCCCAGGAGTGGCACTTTTTGCAGTGAGCTGGGTCCTCCCATGTCAATCATTAGTTAAAAAAAAAAAAAGAAAAAGAAAAAAGAAAAAAAAATCCCTAGAGATTTGTCTTATAGGCAATGTGATTCAGGCATTTTCTCCACTGAAGTTTCTCTTCCCAAACAACTCTAGCTTGTGTCACGTTGACAAAAATGAACTAGGACAATTGATCCCTTGTGAATTTGAAACACTAATACATTACCATTAAACCATAACCTTTCCTTTCTTGTCCCCAGGATCTTACATTTATATCACTATTATAGCATAGAACATAGTATAAATTCAATTTCTTTAAACTATCCAAAATCTCTAAAAGTTCAAGGCCACTTAACATTGGGTTTCTGTAAACCAAAAAATAGGTTACAACTTCTTGTTACAAAACTCGGAGTGTAGTCACGATTTGAACAAAGAAAAAAAAAACAAGCTCTAGCATTATAAATTAAATTCTGTAGCTCAGTGTCCTGCACCTTGGATTCACTCACAACCTTTTGGGATCCCAAAGGCTTAGGAAGCACTACCTCTGTCTCAGGCTCTGTCATCCTCACCATACACAGCTTGTCTCCTAGGCTCAGACCAGCTCCACTCCATAGCTGCCACTCTCCTTGGCAGTTGTCCCATAGTCCTGCTATTTCTAGTGTGCTAGAGTGCCCCCAGGTTTCAGCTTTACCATTGGCCTGCTGACTTCCCTTCATAGACTCAAACAATGCCACATGTTGCCAAGCCTCAGCTTCTCTCCATAATGCCGTCAGTCCTGGGGTTCCCAGTGTAACAAACTGCATCTTCACCAATGGCATCTCATAGTGCCAAGCCTCAGCCGCTCTCCATGACCCCTCACTCTCTAGCTCTCATGCTGCCAAAACCAGTAACATGTGGGAGATTCTTACACATTTATTTACCAAGATTGGCTGATGGCATGTTGTCATAGTTAAGATAGAAAGAGACACCATGACTACGGCAACTCGTATAAAGGGAAACATTTAGTTGGGGTGGCTCACTTACAATTTCAGAGGTTCAATCCATTATAATCATAGCAGGGAGCATGGCAGCATGCAGGCAGACATGGTGCTGGAGTAGTAGCTGAGAGTTCTACATCTTACAGGCAACAGGAAGCTGACTGAGACACTGGTTGCTATCTTGAGCATAGGAAACCTCAAAGCCCATCCCACTTCCTCCAAGAAGGCCATACCCACTTCAACAAAGATAACCCTCTGAATAGTGTCACTCCCTATGAAATTATGGGGGCTAATTACATTCAAACTGCCACACATGTGATGCAACCTTGGCCCCTCTGGAGCACTGCTTACGTGTGCTGATCCCTAGGAAACACTTTAATGCTGAGTTCTTATAACTGATTTCTCAGCCCCAGGTAACCAGTATCAATTACCCCCATAAAGCAAAGGTTTCACTTCAGTGGCTCTGGACTCTTGATAAACAGCTGACCAGAACCACTAAATCTTGGACTTTTTTTTTATTTAATACCTTTAGTTTGAGAATTATGTTTGCCAGATGTCTAGGGTTTCATAAAGATGATATCAGTGGTGGTGTAAGTCCTTAATACTAATTCTAGCAGAACTAATTTTTTTTTTTGTCTATGTGTTTTAGAAGTTGGAATTTGGATTCACAGTGTATCTGCAAAAAGGAAATTGCCAAAAGCAACACCTCCCCCCTTTTAAAGTACCAAAACTAGAAGTTATACATCCTTAAAACTCAATTATAATAAGCATTCCTGATTTTCTCCATACCAACCCATTCTGCTTATGGCTTTATCTATCTTCATCAATGGTGTTATATGATTTTTCTTGGGGGAGCATAAAAGCACATCTGTTCACTGAAGATTAGGCATCAAAAGAACAAAGAAACAATTCCAACCACATCCAGACAGGTGGGTGAAGCAGTGGTTTTTAGGGGTTACTAATAGCAATGTGAGTGAGGGATATTTACAGGAGCATGAACGACTCAATGGCATCTTTGTCACCAAAAAGTTCCACCTCAGCATGGATGACAGTGATTTTGAGATCTGCATCACTGGAGTCCGTGCATGATGTCCCTGTAGCATCTCTTTCTCCCCCAAGGAGAGAAATTTTCTATCCTGACGGAACAGCTGCACACCAGTTGACCATTTCCTTTGTTTGTTTGTTTCTTCATTTTCTCCAGTTTGTAGCCAGTCCTCATCTTTTTTACTAGCCAGTTACACCAGGAGGTCTTCTTGGCTGAACCTCAGAAATATATCCAGAATCCAGCGTTTCTTACCCCCTTTATTCTCCTTGCATATGATTGGCTGCTTGTTTTCTCATTTATATTATTGGCAAGCCTTCCTACTCGGCTTTTATCACCATCTTAGGCGGTTTTAGCTTAGTATCCTTGATAGTGATTCTTTTACTTCTCTGCTGAAAGTTCCGCCATGTTCAGTACAATTTGAAAATCCAAAGTCCCACGAGAATTGACATCTAGTACTTCCAGCATTGTTTCCCACACCTCCATTGTTCCGTCTCCAGTGTGAATTCTCCCCTTCCCCCTCCCTGCATGCTTCATCCCTTCACTTCATTTCTGCCTTGGCTTAGATTCCCCCCATACCCCTAGATTGTCTATACCTTGGTGTTTGATCCTGTAGTGTATTTCCTTCCCTGTTTCATAGCCAATCCCTGTTAGTTTATGCTTTCCAAAGACCTTGCTGCTGTCTGCTCCACTATAGAAGTTGCCTGCTTATGATAATGAAGTTCTGTTGAGAAAGGAATCATGGTCTGCTTTGTCAACTGAACGATGACTAAGTGCTGATGGAAGTGGTGAGGGTGAAGTAGCTTTGTGGTGGGTTTTCATCTGAATCTAAACTTGTGCTTTTCTGTGACATTTGAGATGGATTTGCTAATCTTATTTGGAGGTTTCTAGTCTATTAATATAAATAGTTATGGTGTGATATATCTGATTTTAAAAGTATACATGTGACTAAAGGGGAAAAACCTATTGTTGATTTCAGCATAAGTAAAACATGACATTGTATGAATCTGGAATCTTTCCTGTATAAAAATTCTTAATAGTTGACAAAACTTCTTATTAAGGAGTTCAAGCTGGACCTAAAAGCCATAGTATTCTTAATTGTACCATAGTAGATACTGGCTAACAAATAACATGTGAGGACTATATATTTATTTGTTTATTATTTATTCATTATTTATTTTGAGACAGAGTCTTAGTATATAGTTGGGCCAGTGCAGAACTCAGTATACTGACCAGGATGGCCTTAAACTCATAGAGATCTACTTTTCTTTGCCTCTCTTGGGCTAGGATTTAAGGCTTGTACCACTTTGCACAGCTATTTAAAATGTATCATACTTACTTGTTTGTGTGCATTATGTGTTCACGGACACATGGCATGGCACATATGTGGAGATCAATGGATATCTTCAGGGAGCTAGCTGGTCTTCTTCAGTCATGTGGGTTGTCAAGCTTGGAGACAAGTATCTTTACCCATGGAGCCATCTCACTGGCCCAATTACTATTATTTAGAAAATAATTTAGTTACAGCAAATTTAGCAAAATAAAAGATAAAATTACAAATATTGAGAGTTTATGCTGTGTATTTGGAAACTCAAGTGTAGCCAGAAGTTTTCTCCAGTCCTGCAGAATCTCTCCCACCTACATCCTGCAGCCACTTAGTCCCAAATAAACACACACAGGCTTATATTATTTTTAAACTAGGCTTATATTATTTTTAAACTATGGCCATGCAGGCTTCTCGCTAGCTAGCTCTTATATCTTAAATGAACCCATTTCTATAAATCTATACTTTGCCATGTGGCTTGTGGCTTATTGGTACCTTTACATCTTGCTTCTCCTGGCGGCAGCTGGCAGCATCTGCCTTGCCTCTCCTTTAGAATGTCCTGCCTAACCCTACTCTGCCTCACCATTAGCCAAACAACTTCATTTATAAACCAATCAGAGCAACACATATTCACAGTATACAGAACGATATCACCCATCATTTCAGCACAAATAAAATATCACCACACTCAAGAGTACACTCAAGAGACAAGCTATGGCACTCCTCTAAGGAAAGGAAGCAAAACCAGGAAGCTCTGTGTCGATACATCAAAGCTACTATAAATCCACAGTAACTAGTTCAAGAGAGATCAACAGTCTCATAAAACAGTGTAACAATAATTTTATAAATGCATAGAAATTTGATTGTAGATTAGTGAAGTCAATGATAAAATCTAGTATGTCTTTGCATTTGTATGTCCTAGGAATCAAATGTAGGGTTCTGTGCATGCTAGGAAAGTACCCCCAAAATAAATTACTAAAGTAAGTTTAACTATGATAGTTTATTTTAGACTTCTCTCATTGTTGTGACTTAATACCTGATCGGCAAACCTC
>CABHPP010131598.1:28248-40236 GCA_902168425.1 Peromyscus attwateri | reverse complement strand
CTATAAATGACAGGGACTAGTCCATACCCAGGTCTCCATAGCATTGGTGGCACCAGTCAGAACAGCATCAATCTTCTTCCACCATCAGGCCCATAAGGCAGAGTTTTTTCCTGTGGAATAGGGACATGGAAGACTGACCTGGTCCAGGCAAAAGGGTGCAATCAATTCCAGTGTCCTACTGTTTGTCCACAGTCTGGGCTGGGTCCTGGCAGCAGGTGTTGCATTGGGGCATCTTGCCCTGTGGTCAGCATTGTCGTAATCCAGGCAGAGACGTTGCCTTCTTACGTAATCTTCTTTGGAGACCTTGGATCACTGCTAGGATCTGGAAGTCTGTCTGATATAATAAGCTTTTAGATCAACATTTAAATGTCATATTCTGCAGATCTCTGAAGTATGCGGACTGTCCAGGTATATCTGAATAGACAAACTTTGTTTCTACTTACTTGTTTCAAACTCAACCCTGAAAACATATGCAAAGGACTGAGTAAACTTATCCCTATAATATTACATCAGTACTTACCCTGACTACAATTAAAAAAACTGGATTATTTATGACTGACTATTTACTTATGTTCTCTAACAGTCTACAATAAGTAGCCTTAAAAACAATGATTTTGAATGGAAGCTCTTCTAGCAGCAAATATGGGTTCTGTAAAGAAACCAAAACAAATCATCAATATAAAATATATATATATATATGTATCAGTTTATCCAAAAAGCTTAAGCCTAACAAACTTAGCAAATACAAGGAGACTAGACAACATTCTTAAGCCTGAATGTACCTTGGGTAAGGAGAAACATTCTCCAAGTCACTGGTTTTTAACTTTCTCAATGCTATTTCATAACTGAGTTTTGCCATTTTTGAATCTCAATGCAAACATCTGACATACAGGTAGTCCTAGGCCACCCCTGTAAAAAGATTTTTTTAACTCCAAAAGGGTGAAGACTCATGGAGTTAGAAGCTATTTTAAGCCCTTTGTTAGGTCATTGTCTTGATGCATCACAAGAAATGAACATCCCAATTTCTAGTTAGTATTTGGTGCTTATGGCTGTGACCCTAATTTCTAGCCTCATTTTATAAGCTGAAAATGTTTTAAAAGCTGTTCTTAAAAAGATTAAGATCTCTCAAATTTCTTCTGTAATATCAACAATAAAGTACTTTTTAAAAATATTTTAACAGGGAGAAAACATGGCATCACCATAATCTGTATAAAGTAAAACCAAGTTCCAAGGTGTAAACAATCCCGAAGTTTAATATCTAGGATTCATTCATAATCCTTTTGGTTCTTTTACTTAGAGGCTTGGATGATTTCTTTGACCCTACCCTTCGCAGCACATACATACCCTGCCTGCTCCATTTCATTATGGCTGGTGCTTCCAATGATCATCACCTGGCACTGGCATTTCCAAAACTGCTAAGGTCCACCATTGTAACTAGACTCTCTTTGGAACTCTAGTCCTACTACACATTTGCAAACCTCAGCTGTTCCCTATGATCCTTTCATGTCTTTAAAACCATTATCATTTTATTACATGGGTAAATCTTAAATTACAAAATATAGCTGCCAGAGCAAGGTATATTCCTATGTATAAAAGCATTGAGGTACAGCTTTAATATTTATTAAATACTTTATTTATTAAACATATGCTGCCATCTATTTAAATTTTCTAGAAGCTTGTTGTTGAACACTTGGTAAAGACATAAGTACTTAGGTGTCAATCTGAGTAGATACTTATAAACTTAGAAAAAATGGCTGCCAGTCACATGGCTGCCCATGAGGTCACCAGCCAAGATGGAGGGAAGCCATGTGGTTACTGTTTAAAGCATTTTTTTAAACAATAATTACTTATACACATATGCACAGTTGTATGGATCCAAGTTACATACACACATATGCAGTTAAGGCTAGCTTACATTTACATACATAGTAAGTATTTTGAATATATTAACCCTAGTTTTTTTAGACAAAAATAATCTAGCTGAAGAGTCATATAATACAACGGGTTCATGGAATGGAAATATTTCCAAAACTCTCAGAAAAAAATGTCATGTCTATAGATTGAACTAAATCTTAAAATATTAGCTGTGGACAGGTGAGGGGATTTCAGATGAATTATAAGGTATAGGTTGTGGTGTGAGAAGGAAATGATTAGTGCCAAGGATGAAGAAGCTTTAACTGAGTGTAACTTCAAGTGGATTGACATGGACATGGAATTAAAGATGGATGTCTGTCAGGCACCTATGGGAGTAAATGCTTCTGTCATGGCTCCATTTATTGAAAGTCACTTATTTCATTTGATATTGTTAGCACTCATCATAATAAGCTGTTTGTTTGTTTTGTGAGCTCTCCATTCTGCTTCACTGAACTGTACCCTTATGCTAGCTGAGTCCTGGACTTACTATCCTTATTCAAGTACTATACTTCCCTCATGAAAGTCAGGGACCTTCCATCTTTCTTTACCACTTTTACAGTTGAGACCTTCATCTTTGTGACTACCCCTCACATAACATGCTGTCTGCCTTTTCTCCTTCCTCTTAAGTGTGTTTTGAGTAAAGCATTTTAAAAAGGAAATGGACATCAATTCTTTGGTTTATGTCTCTGGGAAGATGGTACACTGCATAGCTCACTGCCTGAGGAGTCTCGTGAAGGATCTTTTTCCAGACAAGAAAACTGGGTGTGGACGGTGAAGATGGGTCTGGGGGTCTACATGTCTCTTGAACACATGTCAGTTTCTTCTCCTGCTACACTTTTCAGGGTCTGTCAGGTTAAACTCCTCACATGTAAGTTATTTTATTACTGTAATAAGTATACTGACAAATAATTTTCTGGCTAACACAGTCAAACCATTCCTAGGAGAAGCACAACCTAAAGATGGCGTTTACTTCTGAAAACTTGGTCTTCTCAGCAGGTGACCTGTTTGCTGCTGGGACAGAGACAACAAGCACAACACTGAGGTACTCTCTGCTGCTCCTGCTCAAGTACCCAGAAGTCACAGGTAAGGATACAGGTGGGAAGCTACTGAGTTTCAGAAAGGAATGGGAAGATAACCCAGGAGTCCTTGATTTTGTTTGTCTCATGGAAGCCTCATAATTTAACATTCTGTACCCCTACAATCTGCTACATTTATCAGGAGAACTGAAGTGAGATGTCTTAGCCCATAACAGAGGAGGATCCTTGATAGAAGTGAAGATGGAAGGCAGGAGGAAAGATCAATAAAGTATTGTTCTAGTGCCTGGATTTCATGAGAAGTGATTTTGTCCACACAAACTTTTTAAAATGCAAATTAGTTTAAATTGAAAAAAGCCATATTGAATAGAAGATATATTCTTGAGGACATTTTTTTCTTATTCTGACAATTCTTTTGTTGGAATAGAAACTCTCCTTACAGAGAAAGAAATACCAATTCTAGAATTTAGTGAGACATAACCCTGGAAATTATTTCAAAAGCTTAGATTCATTAAAAAGATATTCCTAGCCGGGCGTTGGTGGCGCACGCCTTTAATCCCAGCACTCGGGAGGCAGAGCCAGGTGGATCTCTGTGAGTTCGAGGCCAGCCTGGGCTACCAAGTGAGCTCCAGGAAAGGCACAAAGCTACACAGAGAAACCCTGTCTCGAAAAAACCCAAAAAAAAAAAAGACATTCCTATTTGGGCAGAATTTCTAAAGGAATTTCATTTACTATTTTAGAAATAAGTTTCCATAAAATACTATTTAACATAGGATGGATTATTGGGGGAGTGTTCTAATTTTATCTTAAATTAAAAATATTCTATGTATATGAAAGTTTTGCCTGCATTTATGTGTCTATACCATGTGCATGCCTGATGCCCATACAGATCAGAAGAGGGCATCAGATACCTAGAATTGAAATTTACAGGGGGTTATAAGCCACCATATGATTGCTGGGAACTGAACCCAGGTCCTCCAGAAATCTAGAGAACCCAGGTCCTATAGGAATCCAGAGAACTCAAGGGGAAGGATGAGGCTTACAGGGAGGCTGCTTAGCATCACACCTAAAAAATATCCAGTTCAGAATGGACCAATGGATGATGAAGGTGTGAGGAGAGAACCAAGAACAAAAGGGAAATACGTGGTTGATAGTCTGAGACTTCCCCGTAATTGGACAAGTGTTGGAAAGACTTTGAATCATCTGCCTGAATATTTCAAAATAATTCCAGTAGAAGGAAAACATGTAAATTGATAACGAGAAATAGAGTTAAGTCCAAGACTGCATCAACAATGACAATAGTCATTGCTTTTTCACGGGGCACAGATTTAATGTAGTCACAAAGGTTTGAACAATGTATAAAGTCAAAGTTGCCCTATGACGATTGGACTGAAGGAAATATTTATATTTAATACATATTTAATACTTGCTGGCTCACCTGAAATTATAGTGTGGAATGAAAAAGCCTGTTTCAGGGCTGGAGTGATGGCTCAGTGGTTAAGAGCACCAACTACTCTACCAGAGGACCCGGGTTTAATTCCCAGCACCCACATGGCAGCTAACAATTGTCTGTAACTCTAAGATCTAACACCCTCACACAGACATACATGCATACACTAATGCACATAAAATAAAGATAAATAAATTGTTTTAAAAAAAAAAGAAAAAGCCTGTTTTTCTTTTCTTATTTTATAATCCTGTTGCACAATTAAAAATCACTGTGATTTTTGTTTATAACTATTTATATTTTTATATATTTGTCCTAGGAAAAATTCTGCTAATTGATAAAATAATAATACTGAGTCCAGGTTTGTTTAATAAATGTTTGTGTGTTTTAAGAAAAAAAAAAAGAACTTCAGTGCTGTGAAGAGGCTTGAATGTTTGCAAGTCTAGAACCAAATGACCTCAGGCCATCTCAGCTTCCTTTTTAGCAGTTTTTCCCAACTCTTTATATGACCTACCATCTTTGGGACTATTTGGTAATCTTTTGAATATATAAATAGATCCCTAGCTTCTACTGACCAAAATGCTAAGAATATCAGAAAGCATCTGAGGCCTATTACCTCAGATTTCTCCACATTTTATAATCACCTTACCTAATGCTTCCATTGATAAATTTGACAAAGGCTTCATTTATGGTTTTCTTTGAAATTGTTCCCATGTTGGAACAAGGTATTGGGGAAAACATTATTCCAGTTTTTTCAGTCATGGTCCTGCATATTTGGCTCCAGAATAAATTATTTCTTTTTATTTGAGTGAGAGCAATTTCTTAGCCATAGAAGAAGGAGTATTTCGGAAGAGAAAGAGGAGGAGGCATCAACATGGTAAAGAAAGGATATTCATAATGTCACAGTCATGCTATACTTGAATAAAATGGCATTATGAAATCTATTCAATTGTATAATCAATATGCATTAGTAACTTTTGTATAAAATACCAAAATTATATGATGTCAATGAAAGAAGAGACAAGTTAACAAACAAAATGTAACGAAGGGTCACTAAAAAGTTTTCCCAAGAGTCAATTCATCTTGATTGAATTACAATGAATGGTTATACTCCATGATTCACCAACAGGTTTTTTATTAAAAAAGAAAGAAAATGTAGACCAGTTGAGCTCAGAGGCCCATCTCTCTTTAAGTGTTCTTTGACTCTTATAGTCTATAAAAGGAAAAGTTGGTCCAAAGCATCATGCTGACTTAGAAATATGCCAAATTAAGTATTACTTCAGGCATGAAAAGAAATCTGCTGAGACTGTTTTATTCAAATCTATTCTTTGGGACTTTAGAGCAATATGATTGGGCAACAAATTACTGCTTACTTCATTGCAAATATGAGAATAACCATGTCTTTGGGTTATGGAAGTTTATCTTAGATCCTTTGGTAGCTATTTTTTTTTTTGTAATCTTTGAGCAAGATTACAAAACTTGAGCAAACTTTTCTGACTTCTTTGTTCAAATGATGATGATGTAATTATTAACTAGATTCATGTTTACTGTGAATGTTAGTGATTACTATCAGGATAGTGCCACAGTGCACAGTCAAGAAATTGTGATGGGCATCATTAAACTGAGTGCTTTTGTTCAGGGGAGGGGGCAAAATGCAAGAAATGTGAATTAAATTAGAAATATCCCCATAGGCTAAAGCATTTGAATACTTAGGACCCACTTGGTGGTGCTATTTGGGGAGGTTTAGGTATAATCAATTATTGTTACTGTCTCTATAGACTATTGTGCTTATCCTCTTTACATCAGCACTGTTGGACAAGGAGAATTCTAATACTTTTCTTTAAGAATCTATGATAAAGCCAAGGGAGTAAGTATGCCCATTAGATAGTTTCTTTAAATTCTAAATTCTTCCAGCTATGAAGAATTGTGAGACACTGACAATTCCTTCTGCTTCATTGCCCTTAAAAAAGGTCTTTCATGGATGAATTACATAACACTAAAAAAGAAACAACCTTCTTTAGTTAAAAGCTTAATATATATTTTCTGATTTAAGATGTGTGACTGGAAGGTTTGTTTTATTATCTCAGTTTTATAAACAGCCAAAGAGTGAAATAATGAGCTATAAGGCTTACATTGTTGAGCAAAATATGTCCAAATGTTTAATATAGCAAAGAAATATTTTAAATATGCATGACCGTGGTGGTGCACAAATATATTTGTAGCTATTGTGTCAATTTAGCAGAATTGTCAGTTTGAGGTAAATCTAAGCTACATAGTAAGACTTTGTTAAAAAAAAATAAACATATTTACAGAATATACAAACTATCCATAAGTCATAAATTCCTACTTGGCCTCTAACCTGAGCATGTAAAGGCTGCGGAGTATTATTCCATCTCAAAATTAACCTATTGCTTCTCAAGAATAGTTGCACATTATAAATATGTTTGTTTGTTTTTATTAGCAGTAGTTGGACACCAATCAGTACCATTAAACCAGAAATTCAAATGTGTATCCTGTAAAGAAGGACAAGGGTAAAGAGCATCTTATTTTTCTCTATCAAAAGGACAAAGTCTATGGGGAGGGGGGGGGTTGAAGGTTATTTGATTTAAAAAAAGTTATCTGATTGATCAGTCAGTGACATTTCAATGAGGAACATGTTGATTCAGCAGTTTATAAAAGCTCCATGCTGGCTGATCACAGCTGTGTCAGTGAGAAGGGTGTCCATGGATCCAGTCATAGTCCTGGTGCTCAGTCTCTCCTGTCTGCTTCTCCTCTCACTCTGGAGACAGAGCTCTGAGAGAAGCAAGCTCCCTCCTGGCCCAACCCCTCTCCCAATTATTGGCAATTTCCTCCAGATAGGTGCAAAGAACATCAGCCAATCCTTGACCAATGTAAGTATTCTTTGTGCTCCTCCAATACCTTGATAAAGAAGATAAATTTAAAGCTGCTTTAAATGAAAATCTAGAAGAGGAAGTGTTGCTATAAATAATCCTACAGTCAAAACACTTGCAGTGTATTGTGTACCTCATGACTTTTACAGCTGTATCTTGTCAGGAATTCAGTAATGAACAAGGATTCGGGTGAAAAGATATTCATTTCATTGTATTTTATAAACTAAGAAAAATTCCTGCAAAATTTGTGAATATTTCCTACCTTAAAAAAAAACACAATCTTTTCTGTTATTTTTGGTTGAAGGTCAAAAGTGAGTAATATTTTATTCAATAAGTCAGGTAGAACTTTAGACAAACATTTTTACTGAGGTTATCTATTTGATGCTGAACTCTAAAGAACTAACTGATGCCTAATTTAAATAAATACCAATGGACATGGAATAACACAAGAAATGCAAGAAAAAAGCCAAGCTTCCAGCATATCTGGTGATAATTATATCCAGTTTTAATTTTTGCGAAACCTAAGTCTGGGGCTAAGAATGCTGCCAGAGAAGGACCTGTTTTTCCAAGAAATATTGCATGCCTGTGGTGCAGCTTCTGTGCTGCCCACTCTCTGTTTGTAGTAGCAGTTGCCAAATCTGGACTGCTCAACAGAATCATTTGATTTACATTTCAAAAATAAGCAGGCCTAGCTTTTTTCCTGTATTTCTATATCATTTCATCTATTCAATGGTCTACTTGTACATTTTTTGTGAGTACCAGACTGTTTATATCACTATAGCTATATAATATAATTTGAGGTCAGGTATTGTTATACCTCCAACAGTGTTTTTACTCCTTAGGAGTGTCTTGAATATTCTTGGTTCTTTGTGGTCCCATATGAAGTCTTCTGTTGTTTTTCTAAACCTGTAAATATGGCATCAGAAGTTTGGTGTATAGCATAAAATCTGTAAATATGGTAGTATGGGTTTAGAAGTATGGGTGTTTTGTTTCTTGGTTTCTGTTTCTTCTCTGCTCTTCTTATTGAAGTGTCCTAAATTTGAGTAGAGGGTCTCCACACCTGTAGGCTGGACTTCTGTAGGTCAGAGAAGACTGGCTTCTGTTCATACAGGGTGTTTCTGCCTGAGTTGGGGGACTGGAGCATAATGGGCAGGGTGGGAGGGATGATTGTGGGTAGGGTCGTCAGGCACTGAGAGAAGAGGGCAGTCAGTAGGCATATGGGTGGCTTACATGGAGTTCTGGTGGCTAGTGTTCTGCTGAACGTTGTGATGTGAAAATTTGTTGTAATCTTTGTGTAACAACAACCTAAGCCCTGAGCCATGGTTCACTGTAGGTGATCAATAACTGATGATCACCATAATGTGATATAAATAGGCTTCAGAACCATTTGAAACTGAGTTTTGCCTGAATAAAAATTATTTTACAGTGAATGATAATATCAGTATGAATGAGGTTGACTCTATGGAGATTAAAGTGACTCTTTTTGCTAATATTTACATTTTTCTTTCCAATTTCTAGTTCTCAAAAGTCTATGGCCCTGTGTTCACCCTGTACATGGGCAGGAAGCCCACTGTGGTGTTGCATGGGTATGAAGCAGTGAAGGAAGCTCTGATTGATCATGGGGAGGAGTTTTCTGGAAGAGGAAACTTACCAGTAGTTGAAAAAGTTAATAAAGGCCTTGGTAAGTGTACACGTTCATGTGAGTGCTGCACAGTGTTTACAGTGGAAGCAAAGATAAAAGGAGGAGTGGACTTCTTCCTTAGATACACTTTGGACCTCTCTATGGTTTCCACCCATCAGAGCTCTCATCTGTTACCAGAATCTATGTCTAGTGTTTTATCATTTTTTAGGCATTGCTTTTAGCAATGGAAGCAGATGGAAAGAGATAAGGCGCTTCTCACTCATGGCTCTGCGGAATTTGGGCATGGGTAAGAGGACCATTGAGGACCGTGTTCAAGAGGAAGCACAGTGCCTTGTGGAGGAACTGAGGAAAACCAATGGTAAGTGTAGGTTTATGCATTTACATCTTAGTCTAGGTATGTGTGTATGTCACGTCGATCATATCTTTTCTAAAATTTTTCTTTTTTTTAATCAAAAACAATGAGTTTCATGTTAATTTTCTGCTGAGCTGCAGAACTATGGATTTATGTGTATTTTTTTGCATATTTCTACAAGGTTTGAGCAAATTAACTGGGCAGTACAGGGATTCTTGTGGGCCAATGTTTACAGTCCTTGGTAACAATGATGTGATTTATGGCTTTCATTTCTTAGCTGAGTATAATAGTGTTTTCATTAATTATTGTGAGGGCTATAGCATGATATCAAAATTGTATTGTTATTTGTTTAAAAACTTTTACTACATTGTTAATCTTATACAATGTGTTTTGATCATGATCACCTACCAACTCCTCTGAGATACATACCACTTTCCTATCTACCCTACTTTGTGTTGTCTCTTTATTTAATATCCACCAAACCTGATTTGTGCTTGACCCATATGATTTTTTTAAAGATTTATTTATTTATTATGTGCACAGAAGAGGGTGCCAGATCTTATTACAGATGGTTGTGAGCCACCATGTGGGCGCTGGGAATTGAACTCAGGACCTCTGGAAGAGCAGTCAGTGCTCTTAACCTCTGAGCCATCTCTCCAGCCCAACCCATATGATTTTTTTAAGAAAATTTTTGTTAGTGCTTTCAGAATTTAGTACTTGTTTAAAAATATGTTTGAATTGAAACAGAATTAGCTAATTTTCCCTTTTTTTCCTTCTATCCCTTCCCAAATGCCCTGCCTTGTCCCCTTCTCATGCCTTTCCCACTCTCAAGTTGATAGTTTCTTTTTCTTTATTATTAAATATATGTATGTACATACACACAGACATACACAACATCTTGAGTACTCTTTTTTTTTTTTTTTTGTTTTTTCGAGACAGGGTTTCTCTGTGTAGCTTTGCGCCTTTTCTGGAACTCACTTGGTAGTCCAGGCTGGCCTCGAACTCACAGAGATCCGCCTGGCTCTGCCTCCCGAGTGCTGGGATTAAAGGCGTGCGCCACCACCGCCCGGCATTGAGTACTCTTTGTTGTTGGATATCATACATATGACTTCAGGGCTGACCATTCTGCACTTGGACAACCAATAAGAAAGCTTAACCTTTGGAGAGGATAATTATTCTTACCCCAGGAGTCATTAGTGGTATGGAGTTCCCTGTCTCAGGGAAGGACTCTGAAAATTTTCCCTTTCCACATTAGCACATCTTTTGATTTTGCTATTTTTCCAGTCTTGGTTTACAGACATTTCTAGGAGAGACTGTTTTATAGTAGACTTCTTGACATTCTGGTTCTTACAATCTTTCTGCCTCCTCTTCTGTGATGTGTCTTGAGTCACAGATGCAGGAGTTATGATCGTATTTGTATCTGTTGAGGCTGGGAATCTTACAGTCTGTTGGTGTCTGCATTATATCCAATTGTAACTTTCTAGGATTCCATTTGCTGTAAAAAGAGATCTCTTTAATAAGGGGTGGTAGATACACATACCTATACATATAAGGATATGACTCAGAATGTAGTAAATTATTATGCTGGTCAAGCAAACCTGGTAGTAAATACTTCTATAAGGCCCATCACTTCACTGGCTCTACAAAGTTATCTCATTTTTTATCATATTCATTCTCCCTCCTCCAAATCTTCCCACATCTACCCACCTTTTCTTCCTAACCATTTTTTGTAATTTTTTTCTACAAGGGCCAATTTGTGCTGTTCAATATTCTTGTATGTGTGACTTTCTACCAATTCATGATTGATTTATCAGGGTCTATACGCTTAAAGAAAATGGACCCTTCCTCTTCCAGAAACTAGTGAATGCCAATAACACCTATATGAGGGGTAGAACATCATGCCCAACTTCCATCTCCATGCTAGGATTTTTTTCTGTCTTTGGCTTGCCCAGATCTTTTTTTTTTTCATACTTTTTATTTTATTAAGAGATTTTCTATTTATTTTACATATCAACCACAGATTCCCCTGTACTCCCTACCCCTACCTCCTAGGTTTAACCCCGTCAAATCACCCCCATTCTCACCTCCTCCAAGACAAGATCTCCCATGGGGAGTCAGCAGAGCCTGGTACATTCAGCTGAGGCAGGTCCAAGCCCCTCCTCCCTGAACCAAGACTGTGCAAAGTGTCTCATCATAGACTCTAGGATCCAAAAAGGGGGCTCATGCACTAAGGACAGGTCCAGGTCCCACTGCCTGGGGGCCCCCTAAATAGTTCAAGCTAAACAACTGTCTCACTTATCCAGAGGGCCTAGTCATGTACCATGGGGGCTCCTCAGATATTGGTCCACAGTTCATGTGTTTCCACTAGTTTGGCTAGTTGTCTCTGTAATTTTTCCAATCATGGTCTCCATATCTCTTGCTCATAGAATCCCTCCTCTCTCTTGTCTATTGGACTCCTGGAGCTCCTCCTGAAACTTGGACTTGGATCTCTGCATCTGCTTCCATCAATCACTAGATGAGAGTTCTATCATGACAGTCAGGGTGTTCGGCCATCCGATCCCAGAATAGGTCAGCTCAGGCACTCTCTCAACCATTGCCAGTAGTCTACAGTGGAGTCATCTTTGTGGATCTCTGGGGACCTCTCTAGCACTCTGCTTCTTGCTATTCCCATGGGGTCTTCATTTATCATGGTATCTCTTTCCTTGTTC